>JAODAL010001408.1:0-232756 GCA_025379985.1 Phyllomedusa bahiana
AGAGTTCTATGGGGAAAAAATGCGAGCGAGCTCTGTTTGTGATTGGTAATTTTCAAAGGGCGCTTTATTTGGGGTCTGGGAAGTGGCAACGCCTTAGGGGTTTTCAATGCAATCTTAATAAAACTGTACTGGCAGAAATAAAATTGATAAATCAGAAGTTGTCCCGATGGGTATAAAAATGATCAATAATATGGGTGTAACAAAAATAAACTAATAATATTAATTCAATAAAATCATTTTTATTTTTTTAATTTCGGTTAGCCAATATCAATAATAGGGGAAAACGAAATTAAAAAATAAAAATGAATTTAAAAATTTAATATTTATTAGTTTATTTTCGTTACCCCCATTTTTTTGATCATTTTATATACACATGGGCACAACTTCGTGAGTCTTACATTTGATTTCTCCTGAAAGTTTTTGTTATAGTTGCATTAAAAACCCCTTAAGAGCGTTGCTCGCTCTTCCTTGGCCCAAAATTTCGCGCCCTCTTTTAATTTACCCAGTCAAAAAACAGAGATCGCTCTGCATTTTTTTTTCCTCATAGAACCTATGAGAAAAGTATAACCGGGGGCGATTGGCTAAGCAGACGAGCCCTTTTCCCCCCCCAACCAATCCAGTACTAAAATATTTCCCCGCAGTAAAAAACTTTTAGGCGCCTTTTATCGCGCCCCTTCGTGCCCCACTCAAAAAGACCACCACATATGATTGGGTGGTTCATATTGCCCCCGGGGCCCAAACCCAATCAGTCTTTTTCCCCCTTTTTTTCTATATTTTGAACTGTCCCGCCTTTTCATTTTATTGGTCAATATTTCCATAGTTTATAATGGTTTACTGTCACCCTATTTGTTGGCTGGTTTATGCCCGCCAAGGAAGAGCTTACAGAATTTGAATTACTTATTTCCCCCGGGAATTTACAAATCCCAATACCTGATTTGGCCGGGACGGCGAAAACGCGTTGTTATTGTTTTTTTTTATTATGTTTTAGAGGTTTTTTCTCTTTTACAGAGAATTTTTTTCATTAATGAAAATGATTTATTTATAATAATCCATCCCTCACGGCGCTGAATTTCGTGCCCCCATCTCTCCATAGACTACAATGGGAAAAAGTACCCAAAGGGCCCCCCTAGTTAAACCCCAATCAGCTTCTTCTCCCTTTTTTTTTACTATTTTTGAACTGTCCCCCCTTTTTCTTTTGTTGGTCAATACTTCTATGCTTAAAATGGTTCCCCTGTCCCCTTTTTTTTCTGATGGGGGGTTTTATGGGGGGGACCAATGAGAAGAGTTACAAAATTTTGAATTTCTGTTTTTCCGGAAAATTTTCATATCGAAAGTCCTGTTTTGGGGCCCCGGTGACGGCGACAAACGCATTGTTAGTGATTTTTATTTAGTATTTTTTTGAAGGTTTGAGTTTTTTTTCCCCAAAAAATGTTTTACACTTAAAAAAAAACTATTTTTGGGGAATCATACCCATCCCTCACGGAGCTGAGACTTGTACTTTTGTAACATAAACCCTAGAGAAATTTTTTCCCCCTTTTCCTTTGTTCTCGTTTCACTTCGCCCCCCCGGGCTCATTTAGACCAGCTTAAAAATGGGAGGCCGTAAAGTGTCGGCATGCAATGCGCCGCACTTTGCCGGGACCCGCGATTGCATGCCTCGAGTATTCGAATGTGGTGCCCCCCGCCCCCAAGCCCACACCGCGCCCATTGCAGCCCCTTCATGAAGGCGCACCCAAAGTGGCGAAGGTTCGCCTAACACCGATACGCGTCCGACAGGGGGGTTCGGATCGTGAGGGGCCCTTTTGCCAGAAACGGGCGCAACTCCCGTCATACATGTCGGCTTTTTTGTCAAATCCCAGGGAAAAAGTGGCGGGAGACATATGGGGGTCGGACGGATGCAGAACAAAAGGGGAAAATCAACGAATCAGTAGAGAAACATACCTGTGGCCCCCCAAGATGTAATGCACTTTAAACACTAGTCTGTGTACACTGCATCTCCACAAAATGGTCACGTAGGTGGGTTTTATACAGTCTGCGTGCCTGTGTTACATGGGGTTTTACCGCTTATGGTCCATTGGCGTTTCTATTGGTCTTTGTGTAATGATCATAATTGTGTAGGAGTATTTTTCAGTCACTTTGTGGTCATGTTCTGGCAGTATAATCAGGTCCTTATGTAGTAGAAATTTTTGGAATGTTTGGGCTTGGTATAGTGGGGTTTTTTTTGGTAGCGGTTGATGGTGTATGTATGATGAGGTATTTACCCCTTTTATTATCAAAAGCATGTTGGAAATGTTCGTGGTCAGGGCGGTGGGCAAGGAGGGGGGGGCCATCCAAATGATTGCTTTGGGGCCTTGGCTTCTCTAGTTACACCCCTGCAAGAAACTATCCACCTACAGCTTAGATTAGAGTTCGATTAGAAAATTTCACCTCTTATTTAGTAGAAAGTTTTAAGGATATCTAAGTAGGTCCGCTTTTCACCAGAGCCCACCGCAAAGCAGGATGGACTTGCTGCGGCGGATTGCTACCAGGTCACTACCCCTGACGTGACTTGCTTGTGACAATGGCCTTGGTGCAGCGTGGTATAGAATCGTAAGGCAGGCTCGTAGTCGGGGACAGACAGAAGGTCAGGACAGGCGGCAATGGTTCGTGGTCGAGGAACGGAGGCTGAAGGGTACGGTACACAGTAATGGCAACAAGACACAATAGAACGCTGCCTCTCTAGGCTCAGGGCACTATCGATTTGGCAAGGTGCTATGGAAGGGGCAGGGCTTAAATAGGGTCAGCGCCCGGTGAGACCAATCACCGGTGCGCTGTCCCTTTAAATTTGCCTGCAGTACCGTGCACACACACCCGTCTGGCAGCAGGAGCGTGCGCACCACGGTGATGAGAATCAGTGAGCGTCCCGGCACAGGTAAGTGGACGTCAGAGGACTCGCCCCTTGGGCACGACCGCAACGTATGGGGAGAAACTGCGCGGAGGTGCGGGTGTGCTCTACAGGGACACCATAACAATACCCCCCCCCTTTGGCCTCCGCTTCCTTTCTGGTCGCACATAAATGATAGACAAGAGAGTGTGTCACGTTCGTGCAGGATGTTCTCTCCGGCTCCCCAACAAACTCTTTTGCTCCCGGCAAAACCCTTCCTAGTATCTCACCGAAAACATATCGTCTCCCGTCTAACCCATCTTCAATAGCCAAAATTTCTATTGATCAGTAAAAACATTGGTGGACGTAAAGCACGGAGAGACGGTGAGACCATCAAGATCGATGGGAACCAGTCGCATGCATGATTGGTTTCAACAGGCGTCGATGTGGAAGGAGTATAAGCGAATAGGTTTGTGGGATCGCTGATTGCGCATAGTTGCGAGGGAGCCGGAGGTCTGTAGCCACCGGAGTGATAGCGCTCTCTAGCGAGTTCTCGCAAAGGGAGTGTACCGCAAGAAAAACGGTGGGCCCTAGCTTGCTAGCTAGGGATTTTGTCTAGCGGATTGCATTAACCGCCATATACTCCGAGAACAAAGAAGGAGGGGGTCGTTGTCTGCCTATGTCTCTGTTGTTGAGCGTTTCATACGTGAGCTGAGGCATCGTGGAGACGAGACTGGTGCGTCTCCTTCCAAATGGCGATAGGTCACGGACTAGATTTTCAACAGCAGGACATCGGAGGAGGCAGGAGGGCAGTGTGGGAGAGGGTGTGGACGGGCAGGTGAACCGACGTGAAGACGATGAGAGCAAGAGCGCGCGTGTATGCCCCTGTGAATCGCAGAGTCCACGAGACATTATATGAAAACTCGCCCACGGCAATGAGACTGGTTACCTATATCTTACTTGTATCCTCGCTGGATACATAGTGCTTGGCGAGAATGAGATAGGTACCCAAGACTTGGTTCACTGTCACGCCTTGCCCTTTCGATTGCGCGGTGGCTTTACGCGGAAGATCCGCTAGATCCAGTTCCACTTGTGTGAGAGAAAAATTCAGAGGCCTCACCAAAATTTTGATGGAAGACGAATTGAACTAATCCCTACCTAGGTGTCCGAGCAGCACAATAGTTAGGAGAATTCTATGCAGGCGATCTCTCGCATATGCTATACTAAAAAGGAAGATTGGCGAATCGAGGGCACAGAAGGGTGGACCAGGCAAGGTGATGTGTGAAGGCTGTGCGCCATTGGAAAAAACGGTTAGTGACCACCCAGATATACCATATTTCCATCAGAGGGCAGTAGTCGTGTGTGAAGAAGATCGCCATAGACGAATCTGATTGTTTTTTTTTTTTTTGTTTTTTTTTCTTTTTTTTTTTTTTTTTTTTTTTTTTTCTTTTTTGTTTTTTTTTTTTTTTTTTTTTTTTTTTTTTTTTTTTGGTTCCAAGGAATGCTAGGTTACCGGCTGAGGCTGGAGTAACCCCGTGGTGCTGATACGAGGCGACTTGTGCAGGATAATGTGGTACAGGGCCTCCACATAAACAGCTCCTTTCATCGTTCTTTAGCGAAATCCGGACCATCAGTAAAACGCAGGAAACATAGGAACAAGAACTCCAGTACCCCAGGGGTGTCCAGCGGTAATGCAAGAGCAAATGACCCCATTTCAGTAACCCTTAACCGGAGTGCGGGCACACATACGTGTATCGTACCCGGGGGTACACGCTTGCGAGGTTTACAGGGGCGCGGCTACAATGATGTGTCTGGCCAAGCGTAGGAGTGCCGCGGGTAGTCTTAGTCCTCCGCGCTTCCCCACTGACATCTGGAGGCAGGAGTGAAAGGGCATCTGGCCTCCTTGATGTTTTTCTTGTTATGGGCGCGAAATGGATAAACAAGTAATTGAACCCACGGTAGCGCCAGAACAAGGCGAGAAGCGCTCTTGCTTTGGCGTGGGTTTAGCACGTTGCGCATAGTGAGTAGGTTAGCGAAGGTTATTTGTGTGAGTGAAGATATTCACGGAGCAGCAGGCCTGAACACCCATCAGGACAGGTGGCGCCATTCTTCAGAGTGAGCTTAGATGGCCTAGAAGCTCCCGAGTATCCCCAGATGGTAGATTCCTGTTCCGTCAGCGGGGAAAGAAAAGGTTCTGGAAATAGAGTAGCCACAGGTGCCTGAGTACTTGCCTTCGGCCCTTTGGGTGAGGACGCGGCATCTCCGTTGGCCCGCCCCTGGACAAGGAGGCATCAATGACCAAAGAAGAAGGGTTTCTTGGTATCAGGTGAGACAACCACAGGTGCAAAGGCAAATGCTGTCTTTCGGCTCGCGGAAACAAAAGGGACTTAACTTCGCAGCGGCTTGTGGCACTAGTTTCCGATTGATGCTTTATGGATGAGGAGCGTACAGAGTCGGGAGGTGGCTCCACCAAGAAGTCGAGATCTGTGCGGGTGATAACGGCCATGCATGTAGTAATTTAGAGCCCAGGTGAAGCCTTGTATGTTTTTTTTTTTAAGATAGATAGACCCACCCCCCTCCCGCGCTCGCCGCCGCATAAAGAGATAATACAATAGAATAGCCCAGATGCCGACGGGTCGTGGCCAATGTCAGAAAACGGGAGAGTTTAGTGGGATCCATCTGAGGCCTTTGTCCGACATGTTAGAGTTGGGCGATGGTTCACGAAAATTCGTTTCGTTCACTTGTCGAATTTCTCGGGATAAAATACTTCGTTCTCGAATTACTTCTGTCGGTACGAATCACGAGTTGAGAAAAACCAGCTATTTCCATCTGCAAGAGCCCTGAGGGTGCTGTAGTCAGACGTTGTGTTACTGTGCCGATGCTTATTATGCAAGAGGGAAGTTGGTATTGAAGTCTTCATACATTGTTGTGTTTTTAGTATGACACGCACCAATGAATGCCTGGACCGCTCTTAGATCGTTCACGCTAGATAAAATTCTCCTGGCATTAAGAGGGCAATATATACCGGACAAAAAACTGAGCACGGATGTTGCTGATAAAATGTCATGCTCAGAGAAAGCTGGAAAAAAACAAGGCTGAGAGTCAGGTGCTACATTTGTGACAGAGCTGGATGGTGACGCAGGCCAGACCACAGCTGTATAAGAGGAGACAGTGGCACGCAATGACATTCTGGAGGTGCCAAAAACAGGGAATAGGCCAGATTGGGGGTGGTGTGTTTGTTGGTCAGCAGAGTGGCACAATAATAACCAGTGGTGGAGGTCACGGCCAGCGTAGCGCAGTGAGGTCGAGACAGTGGCATCGCAATGACAGGAGTGTGAGGTCACGGCATAACGCAGCCTAACAGCAGAAGATAATAAGTGTACAGACAGTTGGCACAATGGATCAGATTGTGTTGGTCGACTGCAGCTCAGCACAGGATCTAGGTTAGCAGGAAAGGTCAATAGACAGTGTGCTCACGCAATGAAGCAGTGTGTGTAGTGTCACGGTCAGGCAGCCACAGCAGCAGCGATGATGGTAAGACGTGGACAATGACTGACGTGCGTGTGTAGGTCACAGGCAGCTGTACGGAATAGCAGATGCAGCCACAAGCCAGCAGCTGTGGGTCAGACAGTGGCACAATGACATTTGTGGGAGGTGGCAAAAAACAGGAGTAGCCCACCAGAAGGGTTTAAGTTAGGCAGGACATGACCACAGTGTGGAGGTCACGGCAGCAGCCTACGAAAGCAGCAAGCATGAGGTCTGAGCAAGTGGCACAATGTGCAACATGTTGGGAGGTGGCAAAAAAAACGAGTAGAGTAGGCCACATCAGGGTGGCACAATGACCACAGTGTGAGAGTCGGGTGTGTGGCGAGCCCACGCAGCAGCAGCGCATAGTGTGGTCAGAGTGTGGCTAGACAAGTCGACATCAGTGGTAGGTTCACTGGCAGCAGTCCACAGCAGCTGCATGAGGTTCAGGCAGTGGCACAATCACATTCTGGAGGTGGGCAGAAAACAGGAGTAGCAAGATGGGTACATGACACGAGTGTGTAGGGTGAGTCAGCGTTCAACGGCAGCAGCCACAGCAGCAGCATGAGGTCAGAAGGACAGTGCGCACAATCGCGTACACATGTGTGTAGGTTCATGCGCAGACAGGCCACAGCAGCAGCCATGCAGGTCAGCACGTGTGTGGTCACAAATCACGCTGATCTCTACGGATGGTGGCAAATAACAGGAGTAGGCCCACAGTGTGGACAATCTTACACCAGCTGTGGAGTTTCATGTGGCAGCAGCGCCACACGCTCTGCAACTGTGAGTCTAGGCAAGTGGCTACGTGACTTCACATTCTGGAGAGGCTTGGCAGAACAAACAGGAGTAGGCACAGATCGTGGGACAAGAAAAAACCACAGTGTGTGGGTCGTGTGCAACTCGGCAGCTAGCTCCACAGCAAGCAGCTGATGTCATGACACGTGCACAATGACAGAGTGTTGTAGCTTCACAGGCAGCAGCACAGCAAGCAGCATCCATGAGGTGAGACAGTGGCAACAATCTATCATTTAGGAAGCTGGTGGCCCAAAGTGAACAGGTAGCAGTAGGCCGCACAGTAGATGTGGGGCACTCCTAATGACACTGTTGGACGGTCAAGCAGCAGCAGCCTACTCGCGCAGTATGAGGGTCGCAGAGAAGTGGCACAGTGACACAGTGCGGCTAGGATCTACGGCTAGCAGTCGCAGCGCAGCAGACATAGTAAAGCCCGATGAGGTGTCAGGCGTAGTGTGCAACAGTGTACATTCTGAGAGGTAGGCAAAAACTATGGAGATCTCGGCATCAGGCAGTTGGGACAATGACACAGTGTGTAGGTCACAGGCGCAGCCCTCAGAGAGCAGCATGAGGTCAGACAGTGGACAACAATGACAGAGTGTGTAGGTCACGCAGCTAGCCACAGCAGCAGCATTGAGGTTCAGAGTAGTGTGCTATCCAAGTCAGCGTTTCGTGGAGGTGCGCAAGAAAGAATAGCGCAGAAGAGCGCCACAGTAAGTGGCACAATGACACAGTGTGGAGGTACGGCAGCAAGCCACAGCAGCAGCATTGAGGTCAGCAGTGCAAATCACATTTGGAGGTGGACAAAACAGGAGTTGGCCACGAGTGGGACAAATGAACAGTGTGGAAGGTCACGGCATCAGCCACAGCAGCAAGCTGAGGTCAGACAGTGGCACAATGACACAGTTCGGGAGGTGAGGTGGCGAATACACGTCCCTGGTAGACGCGACGTTGAGTGGACTGATGGAGGAAGAAACAGTAACTAGCAGCGAGATAGATGCGGTGTATCAGGAGGGTTGCGGCATCAGAATCGTGAGTCGCTTGAGGCAGGTAGTTTGAACAGACTCATTTTCACCAGTTGGGTGAAGAGTTGAGGAGTGGAGACTGATGTAGTCTGACGCCTAAGGCATTGGTATCGTGGAATCTGGCCGATGTGCACGCCTGATCATCTGTGACAAAGTGTCAGATCAGTGTGTCTCATATTTATTTGTGTGACAACCGCGGTGTATTGTCTCTGGGTTCAGGTAGACGCATGGCTCCTCGCCTGCACTGAACACCGCTCTGAGCCACACAGGTACTGGCCTTGCCACGGGCAGGCACAAACTTCTCCACTGTAAATTCGGCAAGTTGCAGGCCCTACAGAACATCGTCTAGTTTGGGGCTGCTATCAGGCATGTCCAGCGGATCGTTTAACTGGCGCGGTTGGCAGAGTGCTGTCCATGTAGTCCTCATGCTCACCTGTTGGTTCCGGTCTGCTCCAGAGGTCCTGCTGCTGCTGCTGCTGCAGTGCGAAGTTACTGCCCTCCTCACTAGTGCGGTGTGAAGAAGCTGCTTCATCATTGATATGCTCCAGACATCCTAGAGGAGTGATAGCGTGTCATGCGCGGAGAATAGGTACTGCTCTCTCCTGACCCCCCAGACCTTTCCATGCCGGCATGATTTTAGCCGCCGGCCGTGAGTACGTGAGCGCTGAAGAACCCCCCGGTCAGACCTTGGTCAGAGGCAGGGTCGATGCCGCACATGGCACGCGTGGGCCAACTGTGAATATCCGTGAGGATGTGTTTCCCTATAGTAGATTGTGAGTTTGTTCCTCCCTCTCAATAGCTGGGGTAAAGCGGCTAAGAGATTTAAGCTGACCTTTGGTTAGTCGATGTGTCGCCGTTCCAATTGGGGCTGCGAGATGTCTAGAAGAAGTCTCATGCCCTCTGCCGGGCCTGCTGGCTTATTCGGCTTGTCACTAGCCAGGAAGATCAGCTATGCTGCGGCTGCTCTGCCACAAGTGACTCCGTAGGGCTCCGCCTGGCCTCCATCTCCACATGTCTATACGATGCCGTCGGCTGCTTGTAGGTCATCTGCCTCGTTCTTCGTCATCTCATCTACCTTTCCTCAAGTGTCTCCTGCTCCTACCTCTACTTGTCACTCTGGGGTAGAAATGTCTCCACTCTCGCATTTCACCAGTACATGGCTTTTGCTCGAAATGCTCCTCCTCCTCTTCCATCCATTTCAGTTACCGTGGGGAGCACTCGCGTTGAGACTCGCGCGCAGATGTACGATAAAATCGCTACATCGCTCCAGTCCCCTGCCCAGACAAGATTTTCTGCATCTGTTCCAGGAGTCGTCGAAGGCAGTGGAATGACGTTATTCATCCCGTGTCCTGTGCGGAGGATGTACAAATAACGTGGACACTCCTCGAATGGCATCACAATCGGCACGGCTGGTCATAACGCAGATGCTGGCCAATGGCGTGACATCTAATGTGAGCTTACACAGAGACGGGTAGTACTCTGTACCGGACCCTGGATCATCAAATAACATACAATTTGTGACGTATGGCCCTTTCTCTAGTGTCATACAGTCGGTCCAACAGTGTGCAGGTGGAATTCCAACGGGTCGGATACATCGCATATCAGAAGTTGTTGTGTTGGGGGAGGCCGTTTTTTCTGGCGCTGCAATTCGAGGAGGGTGTTCCTTGGCTTCTTGTTCGCAGATTAGTGATGAAGTGCTTATGCACTAGATTTCCTGGGCATTTTTCCAGAATGTGTTGAAGATCGGTGGAAGAATTCAGGAACGATTTTCAGACAGCCATTGATTGACACGGTGCACCATGCAGTGGAGCATGGACCCTGCTGCTCAGTGCTGCGAGCGGGGCTTCACCATGTTCTCACCATTGTCCTAACAGGCACCATCAAGCGTTGTATCGACGTTGTGCATGTTGGCTCGCGGAGTCGAATGTGCCGACACTTCGAGTTTTCTTGCTGACATGCCTCGCGAGAGCAGTAGTGTCCTCACCCTGTGTGGAGCTTCATTAGCCGAGGCAAGCCAGGTGTAGAAGACTATACGCTGGTGACACCGCTGTTGGCGCGCTACACATGTGGTATGATGGGGATCCGAGTACTGCGTGGAGGCCTGAGATGGCTGGCTGCGGTGTATGACTGCGAGTAGGAGGAGGAGGTGGACGGGGACATTGGTTCGCAGGAGCCGCAGTTGGATCATTCGGTTCGGTCCGGAGAAACGCGGTGTTTGTCCTGTCAAGTTGTTGGTGTGACTCAGAGCCCAGGCTCGGAACTAAGCGCACAGTCTACCTCAGTGTGGCACGTAAAGGAGAGTAACCGTAGTGACAGTCTCCAGACGTGTCACCTGCGCTGAGCTGTGTCTGCACTTTGGAACCAAACCGATAAGCTTTCCCAAGGATCTGGGCCCGACTCTATCTGTCTACTCTACAATATTTATGAAGTGCTAGCTCGAGTACTGCCCTTTTTGGATGAAGAAAGTTACTAGGACGTAAGGCCAGATCTGCTCAATTCGGCTCCCGGCAAGCCCATTAGTGTGCTTCAACGTCCCACTCACTGAATCGGTGTCTAAGAGCTCCTACCATTTGGATGAATAGGGACTGGGACATGCAACACCAACAACATTGGACATGTATGAGTGGAAATCGGTTCAGCTTCTCCATGCTACCTTTCATACTTCTGAGGAGTGCGCTGGTTTGCGCTGTCTGTATTTTGTACTCTGATTGCAATCGCATCGTCTGAAGTACTGCTGGACGCCAGATTTCTAATGAGTAGCAGTGTACGGTGTGTAGGAGCATGAATCTGGGGACCCGGGAGTGAGATGATGTCAAAAGAGAAACGTCTCCCTTCTGCAGAGGTGGTGGAGTCTCTTGATGGTCTCATGCAGTGCAGCCTGTCGTGCACTTGTGCTGCTGTCGGCTTTGTTCTGCTGCAGTAAAGTGGCCAGGATGGACTCGCGACAACAGTTCGCGCTCAGATCCTCAACGTTGTTTTCCCAGGGTCTCAACCGTGTCATGATGGTGATCGCTGGCATAGTGAGATGACGCTCAGGGCCGTAACAGGTATCCGCTCACGTGTAGCTCCCTGGCCTACGCGCTTTCCTCTTCTGATCTTACAGAATTCTACATCTATTCTACCCATTATTCTGCACGTACTGACTCGAGGCTGTGCTTTAGTCAAAGAACTGCCACATGACTCCCGAGTAAGACGGATTTTAACGCCAACGCTCCGCCACTGCCGCCGCTGACTCACTGAGCCCATGTGCCGTACTTTCTTGCACTTGCTGCTCGAAGCGCGGTTTTTTACCACGTGAGGTTTCCTGTCGTGAGTGGCCTGTTTCCAGACCTCGACACTGATGCGTATTCGTGCCTGACTCTTGTGCGGTCACACACGACCCACTCGGTCTGGCTGTGTGTGTGCTGGCCTGATGCGCAACGGCTGACTGCCCCTCTTGCTCCAGACTTCGTGAAATGCCATAGATTAGAACCAAGTATCATTTTCTGCTTGCGGATATCAGCTAAAAACACCACTCGAGCTATTAGGCTAACAAGAAGAAAAATATTGTCCCACCACCAGAAGACATAAACAAGTAACTAATACAGATTACATGACAAGACATACTAGCAGAAATCCTGACGATGATGAGAGCCCTGAATGCGCCACCTAGAGCTCCGAGTAAAAGGCGAGTCGTGGCTACATCGATCATCGCATTTGTGATGTTCATCGTCACTGTGTCCTCATCCACTCAATGTTGATGGGTCTTGGTATGCATGAGGAC
Source organism: Phyllomedusa bahiana (assembly GCA_025379985.1). Classification (NCBI taxonomy): domain Eukaryota; kingdom Metazoa; phylum Chordata; class Amphibia; order Anura; family Hylidae; genus Phyllomedusa; species Phyllomedusa bahiana. Next base: position 11,968 of record JAODAL010001408.1, read on the forward strand.
TGACCCCTCATCAAGCACTATGCACCTCCATGCATAAGCGTACTAAGCATACTAGTACTTTGCCGCCTGGTGCTGCAAGAAGCAGTGGGATATTTGGAGCCCATTTCTGATCGTGCCAAGTAGCTGCTGTGTTCTGCCCTCCTCAAATGTGTTCATCACCGCGCTATGTATAGTGGCGCGGAGCCCAGAAGCCACCATAGTAGATCTCTGGCTGAGGTGTAACCGGTAGTGCGGACACGAGGCGGTCTTGAAGGACAGGTAGTGAGGTGCCTCGCTGATCCGCTCCCGGGGCCGATTCCAGTACCTATGGGTGTTGTGTATGATTCTGAGCCGTTCCCACACGATCGTTGGCCTGGGGTTTCGTCGATGTCATCTGGGTGGATGTGTCGCGCAGTAGATCCTAGTTCCAATCTAATCAGATCACTCTTGATTGGTGATTTGCTACGCTCTGGAAACTATCTTAGTGGCTTGTCAGTGACGCGTAGTGAAGGACAAGCGGATGTTGTGGTCACTCAGTATTTCCTGTGTGGTGGCCCAGCTGTCAACGTGATATCCTTGCTGTTGCTTGCTCGACATGGATCTCATCTGACCGCAGGAATTAGACTTTGCTGAATATTTGTGCATCTCCCACTGAGGTGTAGTGTGCCTTGCCTCCATCTATGTACTATTGTCATACTGTTTGTTCTAAAATGTACAGTACACAGTACTCGTTTTGATGAAGATTCTGTTTATGATAAATGACACACCCTGTATTGGACTGCCAAATGGAACCACTAAGAGCTTCGGGTAACCCTATGGACTAGTTAATACGATTGTGGCTCCACAATAGATGGGCAGGAAAAATTGTTATACTAGAGTATGTGCCACTTTGAAGAACTATGTGTAGTCTCGCGTAACTGTAAGTAAAGTTTAGTTAATTAACCCTGTGTACGGATAATGAATTATGCTTACAGTGAAATTTTCTTCGTTGTGGCGGTGGTGAAAAAGAAAGTTTCTTTTACTGAGTACAACATGCTGAACACAACACTTGAATTAATCCCCTGGACTAAACGCTACTATTGCGCATAAGAGATGAGCAACCACAAACTACGTGCTTTTAGTTAGCGCTGATACATTGCCGGAAAGGGATTTTTTTACGACCACACAACAAGAGAATTAGAATGTAATAAACCTTTGCGCTTTGAGATACTTTGACGTGACAATTAGGCCTACAAAGGCGAAAAATGTGCATATATTAGTCTTGGTGGTGAAAATGACGGTTGTTCTTGGAGTCACCAACAAGTGAATAACACGGCTTAATTAGCCCCTGGATAGTTGTGAAATGCTGGCCAATGAATGTGAGCCACCACAGAACTACTTAGATTCTGTAGCGTTTTACTCTCATAATGCCTGCGTTGTTTTTGTACGCGCACAGACAGAGAGTAACTCTTTTTTTTGTAATTAACCTTATGCTTGTGAATTAGGCTACAGGATGTAAGGTTGATATATATTTTAGCGGTGGGGTGAAAATCGACGGTTTCTTGGAGTCACCAACAAGCTCCTGAATAAACACGCTTAATTAACAACTCTGGAATAGATGTAAATTGCGGGCCACTAAGAACACTTGAGCAGCCAAAATGAAGTGGCGTCAATTAGTGTATTGTAAAAACGATAGTGTTTCTTTTAATGAATACAAACCATAGGATCACTGGCTTAGTCCCCATTGGACTATTTAATGTGCTGTGAGCAGATAGATTTAAATGGAATTATGCAAGATGGCTGTGGACCACACTGGATTTCAGATCCAATACCCAGAAAAATATCAGACTATTTAGAACGTTAAGAGGTAAGCAGTGTCTGAGACAAGCTGAGATCACCCATCAAAAAGTCGCATGTGTTATAATCATAATTCAGTTGCGTCACGAGTAACAATCCAGCCGTGGGCGCAGCTACCTTCCCTGGATCTATGTATCAGTCGTTGGGAGAGCGGTGATGAGCTCCCCAGCGGTTCTGCGCAACGGATCTGCTATATAGTGCCGCTTTTGGTGACGCCACAGAATCCGCTCCCGACACGATTGGTCGTCTGTATTGGCTCTTCATCTCTTGCTCATGTCATGCAGGTGTATCGCACTTCTTCCTCCCAGAGTTTCTTTGCCCCATGTAAACGCCATTGTGCCTCGCGCCAGTTTTATCAATGCGAAAGCACACTTCGTTTTGTCACCACGATAGAGTGACCCAAACTTGTCGACTCTCGTTTCGAACCCGAAGTTTTCCTGAAGATTCTAAACGAATTCCACTTTCGTGTAGAATCAATGTCGGCCATCTACTAAATCGACATTACCTATATCCGAGGAACGGAAGGCTGTTGGTGTCGTGTGAAACAGGAGCATTTCTGCTTGGAATAGAGATGTTCTCACTGCAGGCGGCTCAGGGAGCCTGGCGCACACTAGCGACGATGGCCGGGAAAATCGATCCAGGGATGTCATCCGAAGTGTAGTACGTAACCACTGCCAGAGCATATGGAGATTCTCTCTGAGAAGAATATCATTGACAAATTTTGAGAAGACTGCTGGCAGAGTTGATCAACATGTCGACAGGACATGCACCTAAATACTCGACTAGTGACCTGTCACGAGCGTATTGAAGGCACACGTCTTCACTTCAGTGAACCTTCTCGGGGGATTTCCGGACGAGGATTATACGCCCCCCGCAAAGTCCAACTTGGAAAAGATTTAGTGCTGGCAGAATAGTGTCAAAGAGTGTTCGGTCAAATCAAGGTAAAAGGATGATCAGTTTTTGATAGGTGATTTGTTTTCTCTTAATGTATGGTTCGACCATTTCCTGAGTCACGGGGGACAGTGTACGACTAGCGGGTAGCAAATCTAACCCCAGGGCTGTGAGCTAGTCGTCGTGGCAGTAGGTTCTATTAGAGGTGAGAATCGTATGGACGATGTGGAAGGTAGAGTTTTCCTCCTAGCGTTCTCGTGCAGAAGACAGTTCCTGCAAAAGTCATGAGTTACTGGCTACGTTTGCGGTGATTTTGGGCGGCAAGCCGTTGCTGGTAAGGGACTTAAGAGGAGACTGTGTAAGGAATGGTGGCGCATCCCAGGGCCAATAGAAGGTGGCCGATAGGCACGCTGAGAGCTGTCGAATCTGCTGACACCAATGCAATAGCTGTCAACCCGTCTTCCAGAGCTTCCGGTAGGTACCACCCGGGAGTGCGCGCGACACTGCAGCCGTCACGGATAGCCCTCAGGAGGACTAGACGATTAAGAGCGGCTGTGGTAGCACGTAAAGAACTTGCAAATCGATCTGTCCTATGTTGCAAAGCCGTGAACGACTATTGTAGGACATCGGTTCAGTCCGGAAAGCGGATTGGAGTTCACTCAGGTTGTAACTACTACTTAACGGACGAGATGACAAGGGTCAGATTAGCTTGGATCTAAGCGGCCAATTATCTACGATTGAGACGCTACTAGCCACCGCAAAGCTTGGCAGATCAGCGCTAGAAATGTTCCCGGTAGCCCTGTATATCAGGAAGGCAGCCACTTGAAACTAGATCCCGGAACTGGTTGTGACCAAAACTGGCAGCATGAGCCGTGGAGAGGGATTGTTCACACCTAGAGACGCCTCTCCCTCGAAACCTAGGTGCGCTTGTTTCCCGGACATTGCGGACGGAGAGTACAACCCCTGAGGAGTGGTTCGGGGCTACCGCAGTAGAGGCATAGATTCTAGTGATGAGCGATTGTGTCGATATTCGATAGTCGATAACAGATTATTGCCGATGACCATTAAAGTCTATGGGAGAGGAACAACACCTTCATTCTTACACCCAAACAGGGCTGGAGAAGCTGGAATTAACATCCACAAAAGTAAACTGGATATGTGCTACATCTTAGGCAAGACAATTAGGTTATAAAAGTCACAGAAAAAAGTCACAGACTATTCACTATCCCTGTCTTGTACCACAGCATGACCCTTAAACCTGCATGACCCACAGATTAATAAGTGTCAGAAAAAGAAGTCTTTGAACCACCATTTGGGTTGAACTGGACATTGACTATACCTGTCCTGTCCCGCAGCATGACCCTCAAACCCGTTTTGACCCAAGATTAAAAAGTGCCAGAAAAAGGAGTCTTTGAACACCATTTTAGTTGAACTGGACTTTGGGATATACCTGTCCTCTACCCAGCATGACCCTCTAACCTGCATGACCCACAGATTAAAAAGTGCCGGGGAAAAAAAAGGTGTTTTTAACCCCCCAACCCATTTAAAAGTTGAAAAATTTTTAAACCAATTTTGGACTAATACCTATCCTATCCAACAGTATGACCATTAAACCTGTCTGACCCACAGTTTTAAAAAGTGCCGGAAAAAGGAGTCTTTGAACCACCATTTTAGTAGCTGGACATTGACTATGCCTTTTCCTGGACTCAGATGACCCTCAAAACTGCATGATTAAAAAGTCCAGAAGAAAAGTAGTTTTTGAAGCAGTATTTTAGTGAAATGGACATTGATTATCCTATCCTGTAAGCGCATGACCCCAAAACCGCACAGGTGCCTTATGGACCATCAGCAGAAAATTTTGCAAAATAAGAAATAAACTATATTAAAAAAAAACTCATTTTCCAATATACTGCTTTCTAGAGCTACTTGCCATTCTATGGGGAATTTTCCACCGTGACATTAGAATGTGAAGCAAACAAAAACAGATGTCTCCAGTAGGTCAACGAGGCCTGTTTGAAAATCCTGCATTTACTTTTCAGGGGTTGAAGAAAATTACTGATCAAGGCGGGTGAGGATGTAAACGTGGATCACGCAGGTGCAGCTGGCAGGTTCGGACTTACAGTAGGTGTGGTGAGAGCAAGGACTAGTGTCCGTTATCTATTAACATGCAGGTTCAGCTAGCAGGGCCGGAGTTACCGTGGATGCGGTGATAGCCAGGGCTGGTGTTCATCATCTATTAACACGCAGGTTCAGCTATCAGAGCCCGAGTTACAGTAGGTGCTGTGAGAGCCCAGACTGGCGTCCGTAAACCTTTAAACACGCCAAAGATTTTTTATGACGCAGCAACGAAAACATTTCGTAATGAAGCAGAGTACGGAATCGGAAGTGTGAGTAAGGGCCTCCACCTTCCTCGTATACAGTCAAGACCTGGGGGAGCCCAATTGAAAAAATTCCTGCTCTACGAGGAAACGTTGCCCCTCCTTTTGAGTGTGGACCCAAATTTTAGCTTCGCTTGGAAATGCTGGTGGTTGACGCTCCTGTTTCACCCAGTTGTCCTTTTTGTTGGCATTCTTTTTCTCGTTTTACTCAACGTGGGGAGGGAAATTTTTCTCTGTTCTTGGGGTGGAAATGTGCTCCATAACCATGTCCTCTTTAATAATCTACATCTGTTCAAGTCTTCCTGTACCTCTCTTGTACAATTCAGAGGAATATTTGTACATGCAATTTTTAGTAGTTTAATTCTAGAAAACACATTTTTAAAATAGGATGGAATCCCACCACTTCTTTGTTTCTCTTTTTTTTTAATTGTACTAAATGGGTAGTCTCACTACAGGGATTGCTAGCTATGTTAAAGATCTTGCAAAAACTAGTCATTTTGCAATATGTGTCCATTAACAGTGTCCTACCTATTCCTGTTTTTGACAACACCATGCCCCATACATTTCAAAACATCACCGTTGAGCCACTGTTGACAATTGAGAGAACAAAAGTTGTTAGAAACCACTTTTTTTATAATAGGACCTGTAGTATAGCTGAAATTTCCCAAAAAAAATTTTAAAAATACTTCTCAGTCATGTTAAAAATTTTTTGAGGGAGAAATGCACTTTGAAGCCACATTTCTGTTCCAAAGGACCTTGATTATAAAACTGTATCTCACAGCACCATGACCCCAAAACCATTGACAGTGCGAAAAATTTGAAAGATGATAAGTGAGTAAATGGAATACGTTTTTTTCATGAAACCTTGTACAATTGGTGTCTTTTTACAGTTCTCACCGCAAAACCAGCAAAATGATCTTTTGGGAAGCGAGAATAAAAATTGCATTAAGAAATGATCATTTAAAAAAAAAAAAAAAATTCAAGAGGACCATTTCTGGTTGAAGAGGAATGTGAAGTAGACCGGCAACTAATCGGTGACCCCGGCAATTGGGGCCACAACATCAGAGGGTCATGCCTGATTTCATCTTGATGAAAGTCAAACGATCAAATTTTCTGTGGAAAGCCGGATGTGTTTGTCTGTAATGACTCCTCCAGCTGTGCTGAAGGTCCGCTCAGATATGAAGCCGGCTGCTGGGCAGGGCAACACCTCTATGGCGTGGCGAGCGAGCTCGGGACATTCATCCATTTTGGATACCCAGAAGTCGATTGGGTCCGGAACATATCCAAAAACATCAGTGTTGAGACACAGATAGTTGTGCACCATGATCTTAAGCCGGTCTCTGTGTGTTGTATGTGTGCTATGCACCACATGCGTTGATGAGGTGGTAAATAATGATTGCCAGAGGTCACCCCATTTGGCTTCTGCCACATGCTTGCTGCTGAATGTTACTGCTGGAGCTACTTGGCACTCTTCTGCTGTCAGTTGCTGGACCATTTGTTCCCACCGTGACTTTGAAGAACGTGAAGCTGCGAATGATTGTCTCAGTTAATCAATCAGCACAGTCTCCAATTTTGCATTTTACTTTCTATTTGGTGTGGTGGAAGGAAAAGTGCTGAGTGTCGCTTGTTGTTTATCAGGAATTGTGGGAGGGTGGCCAACCCGAGTAAATGTTGTTCAGTTGTTGATGGCCTTAATACGAGGATCATGTTGTTGGAAATGGAGCATCCAGGATACTCTTGTGAGGATTGGAGCCTTGATTTCAAGAGCCTCTGGGTTGAGGGACGACACTAGCAAACTGCTTTCTTCCTAATCTTCCTCCTCACCTCAAAATCCGTGGCCAACATCTGTTCCAAGGCAGGTCATTGGTAACGTCGGTGTACAGGAATCATCCTCTCCTCCGCTTCTCCGCTTGAACATGGCCTGGACCCACGAACCACTGCCTAATGATGACCGTTAAAGTTGTAGAAACTGTCGGGCCTTCTGTATTCGGACGGAGAGAAAGGCTCTGTGTCCACTACTGTGTCCATTATTTACTTTTTTGCCGTAGGCAAAACTTAAACTCTATCTGTTCTCTATCTGTTTAAACCACTAAAACTTAACTTTTATTATATTAACTCGTAACGCTCTATACACAGTTATTTTTAAAAACCTGATCTCTCTCCTCATCATTTACCTTTTTTGCTTCTGTATGAGGGAATCATATTCCCTTTATTATCAAGTATGTGGTGGAGCACCAACCTAATTACAGGAGAGCTTATTTCTATAGCAATTACTAAATCCACATATGGGATCCCAAGCCTACAACTGGGCAAGTTCGTCCCAATTCTTGGACACGGAAACAATAAGGCGCCCTTGTGACACCCCTGCAGCTGGTGACATTGTAGAACAGAGGTGAGGAATCACATTTTAATCATCATATATGACCTCGCCGACATGTTTCGCCAGCTACCCTGGTTTCACAAGGCCTTAGAGGTGCGATCACATGTGGTCTGAGCTCAATTTTTTATATTCGTGTTAGGTAAACACCATTTCAGGTGATCTCCATTCAGCCATCAGGGAAAGAATCCAACATAAACCCACTCCCCCTTCCTCTCTCCTGCACGCACACTTCATACATGTCCTGCTAAAGCTGTCACCATGCTCTCTGAGCCACAAAACTCAGACAAATTCACCATCTCAATACAGGGCATGCGCCCCATTTTTCCGCAACGGCCCGAAACATACGCACTGCACCAACAGACACCCTCAGCCTGACTGTGATGGGCTTCCGTCTCACCCCTCCCACATCACTGCAACCGCGTGGCTCACCCAGAATGAACCAAGCAGAATAGGTGTCACACAACACAGCACACCACCAACTCCATCAACTCCCATCAGTCCCCCCTCCCCAATGTCCAATATGCACACTCACTGGGAACATCAACTCCACTGCACAATAGACCATTGTCACACCATCTTCCCATAAAGCACCTCTCCCATATATCTAACATGCATATTCATTGTAACAGAGCTGCAGGCCCCACCAATAACATGGCTCAATTTATTTGTTCTGTACTGTATTGTCTAAAGTCCACACTTCATCCAATCCACCCCCGTCTTCAACATTGTTAACTTATATCACTCATTTCAATAAGGCTGTCAGGCATCTGTGTGTAGCCCTTCCTTTCCCTCCCTCCTCCAATTTGACCTCAAAACTTTCAATTGAAGATTTCGCTCCCAACGGCCCACAGCCAGCACCAATCACACACGCCTCAACGGGAGTGTGCAGGCGAAACACAGACAAGCTATATCTATATGAACACTGGATAAAGTTCTCCAAAATTAGTGTAGACTTGGTATTGGAATTATCTTTTATTATTAACAGTTTGATATTGAAAGATTTCATGGATTTGGACAGTCCTGAACCTATATTGGTTAAAATAAAACATCTTTCGAGTAAAACTGAGGTCTCTTTGTTTGCTGCAAAACTCCAACTTTTATTATTCAGTATTCATTTCAGATATAGGTGTTCAATTTTACCCCTTTAAACTGTGAACTGTTGTTGATATATCCACTTGCACTTAAATTACAATAACAGCAATCTTGTAGTCTGCAACAGGTTGTTTGTTGCCAAAATTCCGTGTATCGTACGAAAAAATCACAGGTACGTGTTTTTGGAACTTAATTTTCGGCACCAGACACTGTTATTCACGCGAGCATCTTACGTTAAATGCTTATTAACAGCTAATTCTATATTCACCAAGGTGAATTGAAAAGGTGCAATAAATACCGTTTATTATATCAAACACATAACAGTTAGTGTTTTTGTCTTTGCTAAACAATCACTGTTCTTTGTCGCTAAGCAGCTACGTAAATCTTAATAAAGCATATTCTATATTAACCACAGGTGAAGTGAAAGGTGCAAACATCCGTTTTTTTTTATAAAACATATCTGTTACGTGTTTTTTGACTTTTGCCACACCAAGCTCTGTTCATGGACGCAGGCATCTACGTAAATCTTAAAACAGCATTTCTATATTCACCACAGGTGAATTGAAAGGTGCAAAAATATAACGTTAATTATACTTCTAAACATAAAACAGTTACGTGTTTTTTGACTTTTGCACACCAGCACTGTTCCATTGTCGCAGGCATCTACGTAAATCTTTATAAAACAGCAAATTCTTTATTCACCACAGGTGAATTTGAACAGGTGCAATAAATACTTTTTATATCAAAACATAACTGTTACGGGTTTTTGACGTATGCACACCCAGCACTGTTTCATTGACGCAGGCATCTTGGTTAAATTTTAGATACAGCAATTCTATATTCACCAGGTTGTGTGAATTGAAAGGTGAAAAAAAAATACCGTTTATTATATCTTCACATTACAGTTAGTTTTTTTTTACTTTTGCAACCCAGCACTGTTCATTGACGCTGCATCTTCTGTAAATCTTAAAACAGCAATTATATATTCCCACAGGTGAATTGAAAGGTGCAAAAGAAATAACCGTTTTTTTTAGTTCAAAACATAAACAGTTACGTGTTTTTTACTTTTGCACACCCAGCTCTGTTCTTCATTGAAGCAGATCTACGTAAATCTTAAAACGAGCAAGTTCTAGTTTCACCACAGGTATATGGAAAAGGTGCAAAAAATTACCTTTTATTATATTCAATACATATCAGGTACGTGTTTTTTTGACTTTTGAGCACCAGCACTGTTCATTGAAGCGTAGCTTTCTTCGTAAATCTGTAAAACTGCATTTTATATTCACACAGTGTGAATTGAAAAGGTGCAAAAAATACGTTTATTATATCAAAACTGAACTGTTAAGTGTTTTTTGGACTTTTGCACTACATGCCACTGTTCTTAGACGCATGCATCTACGTAAATTTAAAACAGCAATTCTATCATTCACCACAGGTGATTGATAGGTTGAAAAAAAATACCTGTTTTATTATACCATACATAAACAGATACGTGTTTTTTGGCTTTTGCCCAGTCCTGAGTTGTTGATAGACACCTGCAGTTAAATTTGAATCCAGCAATTATGTTTTTGATTAGAGGGATTTGAGCAATAGCTGTGATATGCCGTCTTTTAATAAGAGACTTTCCAAAACTCTCCATACCTTCTCAATTTTTTATATTTCTGAACATGGTGCGATTTGCAGGTGGTAAGCGAGCAAAAGAGGGGGGGTAGGCAATGGAGGTAGGAGAGCGTACGAGAGAAGAGAAGGTGTTTCCTTCCACGTGATGGCGACCACACGGCATGCCAGCGGATCGTCAGTTTCAGGGACCGTCAGGCCTGTCATACGCCTGGGTCAGGGACTGTGAATTAAGTTACGAACATCGTCGCCAATCTTTCCTTCAGTGAGTTAATAGCAAACCTGCATCTAGCTGTCTTACCTCCTCGTTCCTCGCAGTCACGGCCACAAATGTGTCTATCAGCATCATCAGCATCCGGTTCCATCTTGAAGCAGACCAAATGTAATCTCGTGTGTACCCCAAACACTGTGGGGTATAATCCATTGTCTGAAGACCTCTTTGATGGGTCAAAATGCGGTTGGCGGTCAGAAGGCTTGTTAAACGATCAAGAGGATGATTTAGTCTGCTCTGAAGTCCAGTTACTGATGCCATCAGAGGATGGTGAGAAGCCGGTCAATCGGCAAAAAACCCGGCGCGACGGGTCGGCAACGACCTTGACAGTGCCCCTTGCTTGTAGCCGCAGCATCTGGATGCAGAAGTCAGGACAACCATAGTCACCTGTGTTGATGATGTTGGTTGATGACGACATTGCGGATCCATCCTGGTCTTTTTCGCAGATTTTGATGTTGCGAGCGCTTCTCAACGTGGCCGAGGAGGTAGACGATGAGTTGGGGTAGTGTCAATACGGGTTTCCGCCACAAAAAGGGACGAGGGCAGTCGCAGAAGTCCGCGTTCATGATTCCGCCAGAACGCGTCAGCGGCAAACCACGCCTCCCGCTTATCGCCGTAAAAAAGGTCCAGGACCTCTCAAGCCTGGGCCTTCTTTGAGCAAGCTCTGATTCAGCCAACGATGTCATATGCCGCCTTTGCCATATACGATTAAGTAGAGGCGAAAAGGAAACCTTAAGTGGTTAACCACCACCAAACATGTCCTAGTCACTGCAGCGAATGACATGCGTTGAAATGGAGGGAACTCTTGGCCAAAATAGGCCTCAGAGCGACGCGGGCCTCCAACCACTGTCTCACCCTTTGTCTCCGCCTCCGTCCTCCGCCACCCCAAGCGTTCCTCAGCTGCCCTTGTCTCTCGGAGTCATGATCAGGGATCAGCCTCCGTTCAGCCTCCACGTCGCCGAGTACACCAGCAACACCAGAGACCCTTCCTATCCACTTCCTCCTTCCGCCAGTTTGACGACCTGCAGGGGTACAGCGGCCAGTTCTAGCAAGCCAGCCTTCTGTCTTTCCAGGTTTGGGAGCAAAAGAACACTTTAACCCAAAACCTTCCCAAAGACCAAAAGCTGTATGTAGGCATTGCCAGGCTTTTGGCCTTGGAAATGTTGCCTTTCCGTTGGTTGACACAGATGGGTTCCGCCAGTCTTGGCCCTCATCGCCTTGCCCCCAATACCTGATTGCCGAGCAGGCATTTCTTTGCCAGAAAAGCCGTCCCTGCTCTGGCCAGCAGTGTCATCTAAATTTTCAATGCGGCGTTGTTCTGCATCTGTGTCCGGAAAAGTCCATCTCACACCGGACACATGATTGAGTAAGCACGTACTACGGACGGGCTTATATCTCTGTGACAGCTCACTAGGTGAGCTGGGGTGGATTGTATCTGGGGTGCGGTGGCTATCAGGCTCGGCGCCCAGTCTTCAAAAACCGCAGGCGATGGTGCAGGGCTCCTTTCCCCAAGGTCCTCTGGTGCATCACGTGCCAGAGACACCAGGCCGTTTTGTTGTAATTAATCTGCCTGGAGACCGTGCCACACAATGGGGGGGCGTCAGGAGCTGTGGACGGCTCTAAGCATAGAGTCGAGCACTGGCTGGGTGGACAAGGAACCTTGTGCAGGCAAGGTGGTGTGCGAATAACGGGCGATACTCTGCTGGCCGCCTTAAAACGGTAGGCTGGAGCAATCCCTTGCCTGGACACATGTCATGAACATTTAGTAGCTCCAGATATTTCTAAAGAGCTACCCGGGCTTGACTGCCTGCTGGTAGAAGGCTCGAGGTCTGAGTTCGCACTTTCGCCGTTCGAACCCTGCTTAGTCATGCCATGGCCTGGTGCAGCGTTCAGTCGGCCTTCCCGTCAACCACATATCATTGTTGTGTGGCAACACGGCTGGAATCCACCATCACATGCTCCAGCGATTGTTGGCAGCAGCGCATGCCATTACGCAGTACGATGGTGACAACATGGCCTGACAAGCTGCGGTACGGACTCGGGTTTGAACCACCGAGAGTGGTGGCAGGTGAAAGAGCTCTGCAACATCCTTGCCTGTTTTGAAAGAAGCCACCAAAATGGCTGTGCGACAGATGCCTTGTCAGCATGAGCATTGTGGTGATCTAGTTCTGGAACGATCGTGGGGGACACTCTGAAAAACAGGTCGCCCACAGCGGACGGAGGAGGAGCGGACACAGCATGCGGAACGGAGCCTTTTCTCATCATCATATCCTCTGGCCCGACAGTTTCACTATTTCATCGGTCTTCTTTAGGCAGTGGTTCGGGGTCCCAGAAGTTAGTACAAGGGTGGCGCATCAGCTCTCAGGGATGCATCATATAAGGCAAGTCAGGGGCTGTGTTGAAGCTGTGCCGGAGGCAGCGGCATAGGAAGGAGGAGGAGGAGGTATTCCTAGACACCGATGTTTACGACAGTCACTGCTTGAAGAGGTTGGCGGTATTTGAGGCGGAGGAGGAAGATGAGGAAGATCAGTTTGCTAGTGCCCCTCGACCCAGAGGGCTTGGGAAATCAAGGCGTCATCCTCTCACTTGAGGTGCTTGGATGCTCATTTCCTCAACATCGATCCTCGCCTTAAGGCCATCAAAAGAAAACAGATTTACTGGGTGGCCACATCCTGGTTCCCCGGTACAAAACAAAAATCAGCTCTTTCCTTCAACCCACCCATATGAGAGTAAAAGAAGGAAATGGTGACCTTGATGATTGATCAACTGGAGAAAATCTGTTGCGTCTGCTTCACGTTCCCAAATGTATCGGTGTGGATCACATCAGCGACGTGACAGCAGTATAGAGTGCCAAGTAGGAGTTTAGCGGGCAGCAGCAGGCAAGGTGGCTCAGAAGCCTATTGGTGACCTCTGGCCAATCTTTGTTTACCACCTAACCAACCATGCATTGCAGGGCACCTTCCAACACAACAGAGATCAGCTTAAGATCATGGTGCACGACTTCTGCGTCTCAACACTGATGTTTTTGATGTGTTCCGGAACCCAATAGACTTCTGGGTATCCAAAATGGGAAGAATGGACCCGAGGATGGCTCGTCACGCCCATAGAGGTGTTGTCCTGACCCTGAAGACCAGCGTAATATCTAAGCGGACCCTTCAGCACAGCTGGAGGAGTCAATTACAGACAAAAGCTTACGGCTTTCACGATAATGGTGGACTCGTTTGACTTTCATCAAGATGAATCAGGCCAGATCTCTGATGGATGTTTGGCCCCCAATTGCCACGAGGTATCCGATTTGTTGCCGGTCTAATTCACATTCCTTTTTCCTAACAGAAATGGTCCTCTTGAAAACTTTGTTTTTTAAAAATGATAATTTCTTACTGCAATTTTTATTTTATTTTCCCCAGTCAGTTAATTTTGCTGGTTTTTGCTGTGAGGAGACTGTAAAAGACAGCAATGGTTTCATGACAACACCGTATGATTCAATTTTACTCACTTTATCTTAAGAAGTTTTCGCTTTGTCAATGGTTTTGAGGTCATGTTGCTGTGAGATAAGCTATATTTATGGTCTTTGAACATAATTGTGACTTCTCTAAGTGGCATTTCTCCACTCACAATTTTTAATAGTGGTCTGAGAAGTCATATTTATAATTTTTTTGGGGTCATGTAGCTGTGAGATACAGCAATAATCATGGTCCTTTGTAACAGAAATGTGGCTTCTAAGTGCCATTTCTCCCTACAATTTTTTAACAGTGGCTGGTCGTCATTTTTATTATTTTTGGGTTCATGCTGCTTTGCAAATTGCAGCATTATACAGGGTCCTATTATAAAAAAATGTTGTTTCTACAGACATTTGTTCTTTCAATTGACCCAAAGTGGCTCAAGGGTCATGCTTTGAATGTTTGGGGGCATTTTGCTGTGAACATGCAGATATTACGACAGGTCCATTCATAAAAAAATGTTGTTTCTAACAGACATTTGTTCTTCACAATTGTCATGAGTGGCTCAAGGGTTATGGTGCTGTCGAAACGGAATAGGTTAGGACACTGTTAATGGGGACAATATTGCAAAATGAATTGTTTTTGCATGATCTTTATCAGTGTATCAATCCCTGTTTTGAGACACCCATTTAATAAATGAAAAAAAGAGAAACAATGACATGGTTGGATTCCATCCTATTTTAAATATGTGTTTTATAGAATTATAGTACTAAAAACTTGCATGTACAAAATAGCCTGTTAAAAAAATTCCTATGAATTTGTACAAAGGGACGGGGTTCAGGAAAACTTGACCTGATGTTAGGGTTAGTCAGAGGTCATGGAGTATGGAGCACGGACAGAGAAAAAAGTACAGAGACCATTTCCTCAGCAAGTTGAGTAAAATGAGAAAAAGAATGCAAGATACAAGGGCACTGGGGGTGTAACAGGAGCGGTTAACCACCAGTATTTCCAAGTGAAGCTATATTGGGTCAACACTATTCGGACGGGGCAAGCTGCTACCCAGGTATTGGGTTGGTGTACAGTGGAAGGCTGGAGTTCTCACTCTTCGCCTTCCGCACACTTGCTTCAGCAAGATGTTTTTAGTTGTGCTATGCGTCAATCAGGCATTTTAAACTGCGTAGTTTATTGATGAGGACGCCAGCACTGGGCTTTCACAGCTCACACTGTACTCCGGCCTGGGTCATGCAGTGGCCCGAGGACAGGTATAGTCAATGTCCAAGTGAATCTAAAATGGTGGTTGAAAGACTTCCTTTTTCCAGGCACTTTTATTGTGGGGGTCATGAAGGTTTGGGGGCTAATGCTGATGGCCTGGACAGGTTATAGTCAATGTCCAGTGAAATTAAATGGTGGTTGAAAGGACTCCTTTTTCCGGCAATTTTAAATGTGGGGTCATTGGCTGTTTGGGGCTCATGATGTGGCCCAGGAAAGGTTAAGTCAATGTCCAGTGAAACTAAAATGTGGTGAAAGGACTCCTTTTTCCGGGCACTTTTTAAATGTGGGGGGTCATGCTGGGTTGGGGCTGATGCTGTGGCCCAGGACGGGTATAGTCTTATGTCCAGGTGAAATCTAAAAATGTGTGGTTGTGAAAGGAATCCTTTTCCGGCATTTTTAAATGTGGGGGTATGCAGGTTTGGGGCGTAATGGCTGTGCACGGTAGGTATAGTCATTGTCCTGTGTAAATAAAAATGGTGGTTAAAGGACTCCTTTTTACAGGCACTTTTTAAATGTGGGGGGTTCTGCAGGTTGGGGCTATTGATGGGGCCCAGGACAGTATAGTCAAATGTCCAGTTCAACTTAATGGTGGTTGAAAGACTCCTTTTTCGGCTCTTTTTAAATGTGGGGGTTTCATGAGGTTTGGGGCTCATGCTGTGGCCCGAGGAAGGTATTGTCAATGTCCAGTGAAACTAAAATGCGTGGTTGAAAGACTCCTTTTTTCCGGCACTTTTTTTAAATTGTGGGGGTCATGCAGGTTTGGGGCTCATGGAGATGTGTGGCCAGGGACTGGTTTTGGTCAATATGTTCAGTGAAACTAAAAATGGTGGTTGATAAGACTCCTTTTTCGGCATTTTTAAATGTGGGGGTTCATGCAGGTATGGGGCTCATGCTGTGGCCCAGACAGTATAGTCAATGTCCCAGTTACAACTAAAATGGGATGGTTGAAAGACTCCTTTTTCCGGCACTTTTTAATTGTGGGGGTAATGCTTGTTTGGGGCTCTGCTGGTTCCTGGACAGGGATATTCAAAGTCCTGTTCAAAGTACATGATGTTCAAAATAATACTGCTTCTGGCCACTTTTAATTTGGTGGGTGATGCAGGTTTATGGGTCAGCTGTGGTACAATGACAGGGATAGTAAAATGGTATGTGAACTTTTTTTCTGTGACTTTATACCTAAGGTGTGTTGCTAAGATGTTGCACGTATCCATTTGACTGTGTGGTATGTTAATTTCAGCTTCTCCAGCCTTGTTGGGTCTTGTTAATGTAATAATGAAGGTGTTGTTGCTACTCCATAGACTTTAATGGTTCATCGCGCATAATCGATGCTCACTATCGAAAAAACCTCTACGAAGGCGGCCGGACTATCGAACTTTGATCGATCTCGATAGCCACGCAATCGCTCAACAATAGTGTTTACCTTAACTCGATATAAAAGGAGAGTGAGCTCTGACCTATGTGATCGGACCTCAGTAAGCCTTGATGATGCGGTTAGCTGGCGAAAAATGTCAGACGAGGTCAGATATGACGTTTATAAATTGTGATTTACTCACCTATGTCTACAAGTGTCTCCTGCTGCGGGAGGTGTCACAAGGGGCACCTTATTTGTTCAGTGTCCCATGAGGATGGGGTACGACTGCCAGGTGGTAGGCTTGAGGATACCTTAATGGATGTTAGTAATTTGCTCATAGATATAAGGCTCTCCTGTTAATAGTGGTTGCTCCACAGACTTGATAATAGAAAGGTGAGTTATTCCCTCTTTCAGAAGAAAAAGGGTTAATGATGAGGTGAGAGTTCAGGTTTTTTAAATAGTGTGTATAGAGGTTTATGAGTTATATTAATAAAGTTACGTTTTTGTGTTTAACAGTATAGTGAACTGATTGAGTTTAAGTTTGTATACGGCAAAATAGTAAAATATAGTGATCAAAAGTCACTCTCTGTTCTCTTGCGAGATTCCCAATTTTTTGGAGATTATGTCACAACTGTGTCCGTCTCCTCCTCTGTCCTGGTGGGACCTGATGTTTCAGAGTGTCCAACGATGTCAGAGCTAAGATCACCACAATGCTCCATGCTGACAAGGCATTGTCCGCACCGACCATTTTGGTGGCTTCTTCAAAATGAAGGATGGCGCAGAGATCTTTCACCTGCCTCCACTCCTCGGTGGCTCAAAACCCGAGGTCCGCACACCGTTGATTGTCAGGCTTGTGTCACTTCGTTAACTGGTAAGGCATTGTGCTGCTGCTACTAATCGCTGAAGCATTGGTGGGTGGAATTCAGAGCCTTGTTGCCACGTCAAAAATGAGACGGTTGACGGTGAGCTGAGCTGGACGCTGCAACGCAAACAGGTGGGTCATAAATGCAGGGTGCGAACGTCGCGGAAGTGTGAGCTCAGACTCGAGCCTTCCTCAGCAGGCTGTCCGACGTGTTATTTTGTAGCGCTTTAGACCGTTTCTGGACAACGAGGTTCATGACGTGTGCCAGGCCAAGGATGTGCTCAAGCCTATCGATCTTAAGGGCGGCCAGGAGATTTTGACCGTTATCGCACACCACCTTGCCTGGCACACATTTCTTGTCACCCAGTAAGCGCTCGGTTTCGTTGCGAAGAGCCGTCCACAGCTCCTGACCTTTGTGTTGACAGGAATCCAAGGACAGATTTAAAATTCAATACGGCCTGGTTTATTCGGGGCATCGTGTGCTACAGTGGACCTTGGGGAAAGAACCTGCACCATCCTCGGTTTTGAAGAGCGATTGCTAACTGAGCCGAGCCTGAGAGCGATACTGTTACACTACTCGTTAGGACTGGCCTCTGTACGGCGGGGTTGTGGGTCAAATCTGGGAAGGGAGAAGGGGTATATGGGTCTCTGGTGGTGCTGGTGGTACTCGGGCGACGAGTGGAGGCTGAAGCGTAGGCTGATCCTTTGATCATGCTCTGAGAGTAATGGGCAGACTGAGGAAGCGTTGGTCATGGCGGAGGAGGAGTAGGCGGAGACAGAGAGTGTGACAGTGGTGGCAAGGGGGGGCCCCCCAGGGTTCGGTGTGGACCTTTTTTTCGCACAAGTGTTCCCTCCATATCAACTCATGCATTCGATGCATGTGACTGACATGGGTTGATTATGGTTAAACACCTAGGATCTCTTCCCTCTACTGATTGCGTTTACGGCATAGATGGCATATGACATCGCTGGGTGGAATCTGAGCTTTACTCGAAAAAGGCCCAGGCTTGAGCGGTCCCTGACCATTTCAATGGCGATAAGCGGAATAATCTCAGCGGACTTGTGCGACCGCCCTCTCCCTTTATGAGGCGGGACCCATTAATGAACTTACCACATCGTATTCCCTCCTCGTCCTGTGTTGAAGCGCTTCGCATGCAAATTCTGCTTAAAAGTCCACATTGGATCGCAATTGTCGTATCATCATCTTATCAAACACAGGTGACTTTCCTCAGTCCTGACATTCTGCATCTGGAGCTGCGGGCTACAAGCAAACAGGCATCGGCAACGGCGTGTTGCCGACCGCCTGGGATTTTTGACAGATTGACTGGCTTCCTTCTTCTCCTATGATGGATCAGCAATTGGGCGTCTGAGCAGACTAAATTCATTCTATTGGCCTCTTGATCTTTTGAATTGCCTTCTGAACCCAAACCGCATTTTGTCATCAAAGAGGTCTTAGGAAAATGGATTATCCACATTGGTGGCTACACGATTTAACATTTTAGCTGCCTTCGCTTCATGTTGGACGGATGCTGACGATGACGACATTTGTGGCCGTGACTGGGAGGACAAGAACGTAAGACTGCTGTATAAAGGTTACATTGACCACTGAAGAACAGGTTGGTGACACTGTTTGTTACTGAAATTAACAGAGCACTGACCCAGCGATGACAGGCCTGACGGTCCTGCAACCGAAGATCCGCTGGCTTGCGTGTTTCGCAGCACTGGATGGAGCACCTTCTCTCGTACCCTTACCCCATGGTCCTACACCCCTCTTTTGCTCGTGTTCCCACCTGAATTTCTCTCCATGTTCTGAAAAGTTATTAAATTTAAAAAGGTATGGAAGAGTTTTGTACTGGATCTTATGGGGAAAGACGGCTCAAATCACAGTTTTTTTAAATCCTTTTAATTTTCCAACAGTCAACTAGCGATTAGAAACCAGAATTGTTTCTATAGAATTACTGTGTTAATGCGGTCTGGTGGAAGATACGTAAGACAAATCAACAGTGTTTTATTACTTCAGTCCCAGGTTTTACAACTGCCCTGTAGTACTAGGAAAATTGTTAGTTTTCAAACACATCATAACATACGAAGTGCGCTATCTGCGCCAACTGAGTTTCACCTGAGCGCATAAACTATCAATAAAGTTACCCGGTTGAGAGATTGCGTTTTTTTGGAATGCAAAAGACGAAATGTGTACAGTTACTAGAAAAATTCTGGATCCAATTTTAAGTACAAGGTGGCTCTTTGAACAATACTGGGCTGCATCCAAGTGAAAAACAGCTAATTATAAAGGTTGTAATTCGGATAAGTAAAGGTGGTTTTTGCGACCAATGAAATACAACTCTGTAACTAGAAAATTTCTGTATCCAAATTTTATTACTAGAGTGGCTCTTTGTAAAAAACTGGGAAGACAAAATAAAGGTACAATTTCACTCCAGGTGCGAGAGTGTGCTGGCCAAAAGTGTTAAAAAAAAAAAGCCATTTCAAATGCAGGGTTCAAGCAGTGTCTTGTGGCTGCACAATTTAAACCCTCCTTTGTCCAATGGCCTGTCTGTCCATCCGCCACCTCCTCCCCCGTGCGGCTGTACAGCGCTAGATGCTTCTTTAAGGTTCTCTGGTAACTAAATAAGAAACTGAATTCTTAATCTACCTATATTCTAATGTTCACAGCCTAAAAGCATAGTTGTCTGTATGAATAAAGTGAAGGACTGTGATCCTGAGATGAGCTGTCAGTTTGCTCTAGTGAAAGCATACTAAAGATGATACGAACAAGGTAACGCTGTTCTATGCAAAACGAGGTGTGTGATTTTTCTCAGCCAACGACAACCATACACATCACAGTCATGACATCGCATACACCAAGCATCCACTGCTCTAATGCTCTAAGATGATTTGCTGGCTCCCAAAATGACAGGAAGCGCCGAGAAAGATGGCGTGATTGTAATAAGATGAATATGCAGATTAGTCACCTAAAATATTGCGTGATCGGAGATTTCCAATTAGCTGAAAAAATCGTGCCGATTTCGAATTTGTCGATTATAGTCGCTCATCCCTAGTGAGCAATACGGGCCTCTTACCGAGAACCTCCTTGAGTTTTTGGAAGTGTTGCCTGGCCTCCGGATTCCACTTTACTATGGTGGACTTTGCTCCCTTGGTGAGGTCTTTGAGAGGGGCAGCTATTGAGGCAAAGCCTGGCATAAACCTCCTGTAATAGCCTGCAATGCCCAGGAAGGCTCTAACCTGTTTCTTGGACATGGGTTGAGGCCAATTCCTAATGGCTTCGAGCTTGTCTAACTGGGGTTTGATGACCCCTCGGCCGATGTTGTAGCCGAGGTAGCGAGCCTCCTCTAGCCCTATCGCACATTTCTGTGGATTGGCCGTTAGCCCAGCGGCCCCTATCGCGTCTAGGACCGCTTGCACCTTTACCAGATGGGAATCCCAATCGGCAATGTAGATTACCACATCATCCAGGTATGCGGCTGCATAGTTTTTAAGCGGCTGCAGGATGATGTCCATTAACCTCTGAAAGGTTGCAGGAGCCACATGTAAACCAAAGGGAAGGACCACATACTGGAAGTGTCTCTTTGGGGTGGAAAATGCCGTTTTCTCCTTGGCCTGATCTGTGAGTGGAACCTGCCGATACCCTTTGGTCTAAGGTGGTCATATATCTCGCAGGTCCCAACCTCTTGATCAGCTTGTCAACCCTTGGCATGGGGTAGGCATTGAATTTGGAGATTTCATTCAACTTGTGGAAAAACCGTAAGCTACCATCTGGTTTAGGAATAATAACGATGGGGCTCGACCACCCACTTTGGGACTTCTCTATGACCCCTAGGGCTAGCATTTTCCTCACTTCTTCTGAAATGGCTTGCTTCTGGCACCCTGTACGGTCTCAACAGCACCTTTTGGCCGGGCTCGGTGATAATGTCATGTTTGATGACTTCTGTCCGGCTAGGCAGTTCAGAGAAGACCCCTCGTTACCTCTGTAGGAATTCCCTCACCTCCTGCCTCTGGACCTCTGACAATGACTCTGCGATACGGACAGGGGGTAACTCCTTGTTTGGGACCTCCCTGACTCCCCTTGCAGCCATCAGACTTTCCCGGTCCTTCCAGGGTTTTGTGAGGTTAATACGGTATATCTGGTAGGGTTTTCTTTTCCCTGGCTGGAAAACCTTGTAGTTCACCTCACTCACCCATTTGCAGGTCTCATAGGGGCCGTGCCATTTGGTTAGAAATTTACTTTCTACAGTTGGGACAAGTACGAGCACGCTATCCCCTGGCTGAAAGGATCTGACCCTTGCGGTCCTGTTGTGAACCCGGGCCTGGGTTTCCTGGGCCTGTAGCATGTTCTCCCTTACAATGGGCATAACTGCCGCGATCCTGTCTTGCATGTCGGCTATATGTTCTATGACACTCCTGTAAGGGGTTTCCTCTTGTTCCCAGGTCTCCCTGGCTAGGTCCAGGAGCCCTGGGGGGTGTCTCCCATATAGCAGCTCAAATGGCGAGAACCCTGTGGATGCCTGTGGGACTTCCCAGATGGCAAACATAAGATAGGGCAACAGGCGGTCCCAATCCCTCCCATCCTTGTCCACCACCTTTTTTAACATCCCATTTAAGGTCTTATTAAAGCGCTCGACCAGACCATCGGTCTGGGGATGGTACACGAAGGTGCGCAGGTGGGTAATTTTTAGCATGCAGCACAGCTCTTTGGTCACCTTGGACATAAACGGAGTGCCGTGATCGGTCAGGATCTCCTTGGGGATCCCTGTACGGGTAAATAGGTGAAACAGCTCCCTAGCTATCCCTCAGGAGGAGGTGTTTCTGAGGGGTATAACCTCAGGGTAGCGGGTGGCATAATCCAGTACCACTAGGATATGCTGGTGTCCTCTGGCCAATTTAGGGAGGGGACCGACCAGATCCATGCCAATCCGCTCAAATGGCACCTCTATAATGGGCAGAGGAACAAATGGACTACAGAAATGGGGTCTAGGGTCGTGGACCTGACACTCCGGACAGGACTGACAGAACTCTTCCACTGCCTTATAGATGCCGGGCCAGTAGAAGTTCCGCTCCACCCGCTCCCTAGTTTTCTCCGACCCCAAGTGTCCCCCCAACACATGGGAATGTGCTAGTTCCAAGACCATACGGACATGCGTCCGGTGTACCAACAACTGCTCCACCATCTCTGTTGGTGTCTTTTTCAACCAGTCCAATAAGTTATCCCGTACGGCGAACTCCTCCCATGGTTCCTGTGGTCTCCCATCAATGACGTTACCCAAGTTAGGGTCCCTCACTTGCTCTGTGCCAAAATTCCCTCTCGAGGCTGACGAGGAGGAGAGTTCTAACATAGGGAGTCTCCTCTGGGTCTCCGGCCATGTCCGATAAGGGAAAAGGCACAGATTCGATATTATCACCTGTTTGACACACGTTATTTACAGGAGGTACAACATCATACCTTTTCTGGGTTTTATTTCCCCACAGATCCCCACAAAGGCCAACCCAGGAAAAGCTGAAAGCCATACTACCATTAAACATGTAAAACATGTCGACAGGCTATACTGTCGACACCCATCGAACTTTGGCCTTTCATTCCCCCAAGGCACCTTACCTTGGGGGCGTGTGTCAGGATATCTGAAGGTGCACGCAAGAATCCTGGCCGGGATGTATACACCATTGTACACCCTTCCTGTTGTTGAGTCCCTTATCAATATTATATATATTATGTTAAGTGTCTTATATATTATTTATTTATATATATTATATATAATATATTAATATATATATATATTATTTATATATATATATATATATATATATATATATATATATTGTTGAGATACCTAATCCAGCCAGACGTTGAAGAATCAAAGTGACCAAATACTTTAGAGAGATGCTTGGCCACTTTTCTTTGCAGGGTAAGTTTAATTTAGCCACATTGGAAGGCTTTTGTGCATAAACTGCTAATTTCAGTTCCTGAACCTCAGCATTTTAATAGGATTTAAGTAAGATGAAGCTTGCTCTCATACTTCAGAACATTGCTACGGGATTGTACTTGACATTAGTGTTGAGCGATTATTATCGACAAAGTTGAAATCGGCACAGTTTTTATGTTGATCGGATTTTTTAGATCACGCGATAATTTAGGTTAAAATCTGTGCATCATCTATTAATATCACGCCATTTTCGGCGCTTCCGGTCATTTTGGCGGCCAGCAAATCAGCTTACAGAATAGAGCAGGGTGAGATGTGTGTGCGACGTCATGACTGGGATGTGTATGGTTGCGATTGGCTGGAAAAATCACATGACCTCGTTTTACATAGAACAGCCCTTCCTGTTCATGATCAGTGTCTGTCAGCGTCTCATAGCAGTAGGACGTGCGCTCTGCCTATGTCCAAACAGCTCAGCGAAATTATTCTATTTCTTCACAGAGAAAGCTCTACTGTTAGCTGTGATCCTTACAACTTAGTTAGATCAGAGATTTGAAGATTTTATGTAGTTAGGTAGAGAATTTTAAAGGAGCATCTACCGCTGTAAAGTCACGGGTTGGAGCGGGGAGGGGGTCCCGCGGGCGAACACAGACAAGCTCTTTAAAGAAACTGGATAAAGTAGTTCACCAAGACTTAGTGTAGACATTGCACTGCAATAGCTTTATTATTAACAGTTTTCTATTGAAATATTTCCTGGATATTGGGCAGCCTGAACTTATATTAGGATACACATCTTTTCTAGTAACTGCAGGTCTCTTTGTTAGGTGCAAAACTCCACTTTTATTATCAGTATATAGCCACCTTGCAGTTAAATTAGAATCAAGCAATTTTGTAGTCAGCACAGGTTGATAGGTGTCAAATTACCTTTTATTATCCGAATACATTACAGATACGTGTTTTTTCACTTTGGCGCACTACAGCTTTGTTCATTCAGGCACCTTGCACTTAAATGTGAATACAGCAATTTTGTAGTCACCACAGGTGAATTGAAAGGTGCCAAAAATACCTTTTATTATCCGAATACATTTCAGATACGTGTTTTTTCACTTTGGCGCAGGCCAGGTTTGTGGATAGATCTACTTTGCCATTAAATTCGAATACAGCAATTTTGTAGTCACCACAGGTGAATTGATAGGTGCCCAAAAATACCTTTTATTATCCGAATACATTTCAGATACGTGTTTTTTCACTTTGGCGCAGTAGAGCTTTGATGATAGAGCTACTTTGCAGTTAAATGTGAATACAGCAATTTTGTAGTCACCACAGGTGAACTGAAAGGTGCCAAAAACACCTTTTAATATCCCTATACATTTCAGACAGGTGTTTTTTTCACTTTTGGTCAGTCAAGCTTTGTTGATAGATCTACTTTGCAGTTAAATTTGAATCCAGCAACTTTGTAGTCACCACAGGTTTACTGATAGGTGCCAAAAATACCTTTTAATATCCGTATACATTTCAGACAGGTGTTTTTTTCACTTTTGGTCAGTCAAGCTTTGTTGATAAATCTACTTTGCAGTTAAATTTGAATCCAGCAACTTTGTAGTCACCACAGGTTGATCGGTGCCAAAAAATTCCTTTTATTATTCGTATACATTTCAGATACGTGTTTTTTCACTTTTGCCCAGTCCAGCTTTGTTGATAGACCCAAACCTTGCAGTTAGAATTGAATCCAGAAATTTTTTTGTAGTCACCCACAGTCTTCACAATTATAAAAAGGGAGCTCATGGGTCATTCTTTGAATTTTGGGGGGAATTTTTCTGTGACATCAGCTTACTACAGGTCCTATTAAAAAAAATGTTGTTTCTAACAGACATTTGTTCTTCACAATTGTAAAAAAGTGGCTCATGGGTGATGGTGCTGTCAGAAACAGGAATAGTAGGACACTGTTAATGGACAAATATTCCAAAATGACTTCTATTTGCAAGATCTTTAACATAGCTAGCAATCCCTGATTGAGACCAACCAATTTAATTTCAATTAAAAAAGAGAAACAAAGACATGGTGTGGATTCCATCCTATTTTAAAAATGTGTTTTCTAGAATTAAACTACTAAAAAACTTGCATGTACAAAATAGCTGGGAAAAATTCCTCTGAATTGTACAAAGGGAGGTACAGGAAGACTTGACCAGATGTAGGTTATTCAGAGGACATGGAGTATGGAGCACGGACAGAGAAAAAAGAACAGAGACAATTTCCTCCAGCACTTGAGTAAAATGAGAAAAAGAATGCCAAGAAAAAAGGGCACCTGGTGGAACAGGGGCGTTAACCACCAGTATTTCCCAATGAAGCTCAAATTTGGTCCGCACTCATACGGAGGGGGAAGCGCTACCCAGGACAGGGACAGTATATGTCCAGTGAAACTAAAAAAGGTGGTTGAAAGACTCCTTTTTCCGGCACTTTTTAAACTTGGGTCAGTAGATTTAAGGGTCATGCTGCGGTCCATGACAGGGATAGTCTTATGTCCAGTTCAACTAAAATGGTGGTTGAAAGACTCCTTTTTCCGGCACTTCTTAAATCTGGGGGTTATGCAGGTTTGGGGCTCATGCTGTGGCCCAGGACAGGTATAGTCAAGGTCCAGTTCAACTAAAAATGGTGGTTGAAAAACTCTTTTTCCCGGCACTTTTTAATCTGTGGGTCAGAATTTAAGGGTCATCTGGGTACAGACAGGATAGTCAATGTCCAGTTAAAACTAAAATGGGGGGTTTGAAAAAACTCCTTTTTCCGGACTTTTTAATCGGGGGGTTTAATGCAGGTTTGGGCTCATGCTGGGCCAGACAGGGATATTCAATGTCCAGTTCAAGTAAAATGATAGTTCAAATCATACTGCCTTCGGGCACTTTTTAATTTGTGGGTCATGCAGGTTTAAGGGTCATGCTGTGGTGCAAGACAGGGATAGTGAATGGTCTGTGAGTTTTTTTTTGTGGCTTTTTTTAACCTAAGTGTGTTGCCTAAGATGTAGCCCCGTATCCATTTGACTGTTGTGGATGTTAATTTCCCGCTTCTCCAGCCCTTTTGGGTGTAAGAATGAAGGTTTTTGTTGCTCTCCCATAGACTTTAATGGTCATCGGTGATAATCTATCATCGACCATCGAATATCTTATTGGTTATTGCCATTATCGACCATCGACCCGAAGACGATAGTCAACATAATCGCTCATCACTACTTGACATGAGATCACAGGTTGACAACCTGATAATCTCCTTCAGCTTTTCCTGGTAAAGAGCACAATTCGTAGTTTCATTAATTATAGAAAGTCTTCAAAATGAATAATTTTCATAGTGAAATTCCTGTGTTTTAATACATAATGTAGTGAAGTAGATAAAAGGTAACTATATAACTATGACAGTCTTAAAGTATAACTTTTATTTTTACTAATTAAAACAAGATACTGATGCATATTATTTTCTTCTCAGCTGTTCTTATTTTTTGTTTGAAGATTTTTTAATTCTGTTGTCAGTATATGATTATGAGGGCAGCCATCTTGCCAGAGTTGCTTTCAACAAGACATAAAGGCATGCGTTACAGTAGCTACATGGACATAGGAACCTGTGAATAGGGATGAGCGATATTATCGACAAAAGTTTAAATCGGCACGGTTTTTAGGTTTATCAGAAATTTCCGATCATGCGATAGTTTATGTGACAATCTTACAGATAATCTATTTACTATTTCGGCCATTTTCAGCGTTTCCTGTCATTTTTGGCGGCCAGCGCAATAATGCTCAAGATAGAGAGGGGTGAGTAGGAATGTACAAACGACACCACTTTGCGGTGGTATGGATCTCATGCATGCAAAAATCACATGACGGTTGTATTATCTATGCAACTACATTTTTCCGTTTGAGCTCATACTCCTGTCTATCACTCGACTTCACAGGCAGGACCTGTCTCTCTGCGTTTAAACCAATAGCTGTTCTAGCAGATCTGATAGATAGTCCCCCTTCTAATACAAAGAAACCATCTACCTACAGGTTCGAATATAGTAAGATTATAGAATTTCAACTTCATATTTAGTTAAGAGAAAGTTTAAGGATTTCCTAACTGGTTGTGTTAGCCGCGGGCTGCGGGGGGAGGGGGCGACAGCAGGAGAGCCTTTTGAAATGAAGGGAGATATTTTGCAGCTCATTGTGTTCTGTGACCTTGAATTGAAAAAGCATTGTTTTTTACCACTTTTTTTTGGCCAGCCGACCTCTGATAGAAAGTTGAAATTGTCCCTGTGTTTTCAGTTCTTATTGCGATACACTATCACTGCGGTGGGGGGGGGCCCAGCAAGGAGAAGGCATTGAAAGGAGATATTTTGCAGTCTCAGTTGGTGTTCTGTGATCTTCAATGAAAAAATAATGTTTTTTTAACCACATTTTTGAGCCACATATCTCTGGATAGGAGTTAAATATTGTCCCATGTGTTTTCAGTTCTAATGCAATCACTGCATGTCAGTGTTCCCAAAAACCGGCATAACATATTATCCCTAAACTTTAAATAGTTTTATTGAAGTCCTCCTGCGTCTGTTTTGCCGTAAAAAAAGCTCAGTTTTAAGCAAATGTGTTATACATATTGAAATAGTAAATTACGCCTTAGTCAGTGTGCGAAGCACTGCATATTAATCCAAATAACATTTAAATCTCTTATGGCAGTCCATGCGATTGTTTGCCTCAGAGAGCTCGTTGTAACGCATATGAGTGTTATAACATATTGGAAGTAAATTACGCCTGTAGTCATGGTGTGAAGGCCGCATATTAATCCCATATAAATTTAAATACTCTTATTGCAGTCGCGTCCTGTTTGCCACAAGAGCTCAGTTGACGCATATTGTGTTTATAACATATTTCATAGTAAATTACGCCTGTATGCTCAGTGTGTGAAGGCTGCCATATTAATCCATATAACATTTAAAAATACTCTATTTCAGTCCAGTGCGTCTGTTTGGCACAGAGAGCTCGGTTTTGTACGCATAATGTTTTATTCATATTTGATAGTAAATTATGCTTTTTGTCAGTGTGCTAAGGGCCGCCATATTAATCCGTATAACTTCTTAAAATACTTTCCTATTTCACTCAGTGAGTCTCAAGTTTGGTGCTAATGGTGCATTTGTAACAAAAGTTTGTTGAAACTATCAACTGCTAGTCCTACATGGGCAGTTGTAAGAATCCCCTGGGACTGAAGAAGAAACACTGTTGAATTTTGTCTTATGGTTCTTCCACCGAGGACCGCATTTTCACAGGTATATGATATAAACAAATCTTGTTTTCTAATCCTAGTTGGCTGTTGGAAATTAGTGGTATTTAAGAATAGCTGTGATTTGCAGTCTGTTTCATAAGATACTGTCAAAAACCTCAATAACCCTTTACATTTTTAATATTTCTGACAGGAGCGAACTGCAGGTGGATAGCGAGCAAAGAAGGGGTATAGGACATGGAGGTAGAGGTAGTGAAAGTGCTGTCCAGTGCTGGCGACAACACGCAAGCCAGCTGATCATCAGTTGCAGGAACCCAACAGGCCTGTCATCGCTGGTCCTCGTGCCCGTGTGAATCTCAGTAACGAACAGGAGTCCACCAATCTGTTTCTTCATGTTTAATGCACCTGCATCCAGCATCCTACCCTCCCGTCCTTCCCAGTCACGGCCACAATGTCATCATCATCATCATCATCATCATCATCCTCTAACATAAGCAGGCAGCCCAAATGTCAATCAGTACCCACTCACTTTGGATAATCCCATTTCTGAATACCTCTGATAACAAATGCGTTTGGGATCAGAGGCATTTCAAAAGATCAAGAGGCCAAAGAGAATGATTAATGTCTTCCTGACTCCCAAATCGCTATGCCAACAGAGATGATAGAAGGAAGCCAGCAATGTGCAAAATCCCGGCATTCTGCAACGCTTTGCATGCTGTCGCTTGTAGCCTGCGTCCCAGATGCAGAATGTCAGGACGAAGGAAGTCACCTGTGTTGATGATGATTATTATGAGATGGGCGAAAATTGATTCTAACGAAGTGATTACGTTTAGAATTTCAGGAAAACTTTGATTCTGAACGAAGTCGAAGTTTGAGTGATTCAGCGGTAACGGAAGCGAGTTTTTGATTGATAAAATGGGCTGCGTAGCACAAGGGCATTACATGTGGTCAAGAAGTGAAGTCTGAGAGGAAAAAGGCGGTAGCCGTACAGACATGGTGCAGAGATGAAGCCAAACGAGAGACTGGCGGATTCTGTGAAGTCACCGCACTAAGTCCGGGCAGCGACGCTGGCATTCACCACTCATCTCACGAATTGCAGCGATGTAGGAAGAGTCTCCGCTGCTGCTTGTGAATCTCATACTAAAGAACTCACTTTTATTACACCAGCGATTTTTGGGGTTGTCCCAACTTGTCTCAGAGGTTGCTTCTCTTAGTTTCAAATTCTGGATTGGTTGGGTATTGGAACTGAAAAGGTCCAGTGTGCGTCCCAATTCAGCGGCATATATATTTTAATGGCTATCTGCCTCAGCTCCTTTAGCAACAATTGAAACATCCATGGGTTTATCTAACCTGTTGCTGTGAATTCAATTTAAAGAAAGCGCGTTTTTACAATCCAAATAACCACTTAATTTTTGGGTTGCTCATTTATTTTGCGCAATTTAGATCCAGGGTGTTAATTGAAGCGTTGTTCTGCCTTGTTGTGGTCCACTGAAAGAAACGTATTCTTTTTTTCACCGCCAAAGAAGAAATTTTGCCTGAGCAATAATTCATATCCGAAGGTTAAATTACGAGGTATTTCTGTTGTTGTGTTCCGAAAAATACACCGCCGTTTTAACACGTCTACACAAGCTGGTAATTGTTGGCAGCACATTTCCTTTTGAGCGCAATTACATCCAAGGGTAAACAAAGTTATTTTTCCTTTGATCCTTGGTACATAGTAAAAGAAACGTACTTTTTCACGCACCAAAGAAGAAATTTTGCTGTAGCATAATTCATAACCGAAGGTTAAATTACAAGTTTTTCTGTTGTTAGGTGTTCCGTAAAATACACGCCGTTTTAAACACCGCTAACAAAGCTTGGTAAATGTTGGCAGCACATTTCTTTTGGCGCAATTTACATCCAAGGGTTAACCTGAAGAATTTTTCTGCAGTTGTACTCAGTAAAAGAAACGTTCTGTTTCCACCGCCAAATAAAAATTTGTAGCATAATTCCATTATCCGAAAGGTTAATTAAGCCTGTTATTTGAGCTTTTGAATACTTTTTCATGTAAAATACACAGTGTTTTTAACAGCGACATACAAGTTAAATTTTTCCTGGCCAAATTGGGGAGCGTCAGTTTATACTCGCACAGGTTACCCCAGCTTGTTAGTGGATTCATTTGGAGTCAAATACTGGGTGAGTTTTATCATATACAGATATCTTCAATCAAAACAGTGTCCTGTACATTTTAGAACAAACAGATGTCATACAGAGAGGTGACAGGCTCTTCACCTCGCGAGTGGCAGTGGCACACAAACAGTTACCTGGAGCAGGCCCAGTTCGCAGCACAAGCAAGGGACGTCGCCGCAGGGGACACTTGGTGAGCGCACAACTGCGCTGACATCTAGCGGCAGTGTGTTTTTCAGCAACCCAATTGTTCTTGATAGGTTGACTAGGTCATCCACTTCCTCCCAGATGACATCTGACAACCCCATCCAAGAGTCGGTGGGAACGTCAGACACAACCCTTAGTTGGCATGGCCCGGGAGCGGGTCAGTGGCCCTCACCTGTCCTCAACCCGCCTCTGTCCCATCCGGTTCCCTCAGCCAGAGATCTACTATGTGGTCTGGGCTCAGCGCCACTATACAGCGAGAATGAACAATTTGAGGAGGGCAGTCAGCAGCTACTTGGCAGCGCACAAATGGGGCCAATATCCCCTGCTTTTTGCAGTAGGCGGCAAAGTATAGATGTGGAGAGTGGCATGGGAGGTCATGTTGTGAGGGGTCAGCCTCTGCATACCAAGACCGGTGATGAGGACAGCAGTGACGATGAAACACAAATCGATGATGATGTAACTGACCGCACTTGGGAGCCGGTGAAGCAAGGGCTTCATCATTGTCAGGAAAAGAGGGCCAGCAAGTGGGTTGTGGGGCCGTGAGTCAGCAGGGTAGAAGCAGTGTGAGGTCAGGAGCCAAACGGCCACGGGGTAGAAAATCCGCTTCGCAGGTCCAAGAAAGTAGTGGCACAGGGGCTCAGCGTGGCAGCTGCGGTAGTAGTTACTCAGTGCGGAGCGTTGGCAGTAAAATCAGCTACTCGGCTGTTTGGCAGTTCTTTGCTAAGACATCGGAGGAGCCGAATATGGGTATATGTAGAATCTGTGGGCAGAAAGTGAAGCGTGGCCAGGGAGCTAACGTTGGCACCACGGCTCTGTGTCAACACATGCAGCGTTAACATCCGGTGACCTTGGAGAAACGTGGTTCAGATGTGGTGGTCCATCCAGCCGCCGCAGCAACAGCGCCCAGTGGCACGCATGCCATTGCAGCAAGTCAAGGCTTCACCACCTCAGCAGAAGGGAGTGTCTTTTCTTTGCCATCATCTATCAGTCCAGATGCACTCTGCCACCCCAGTTAGAAGATCCACTGGACTACTGGGCAGCCAAACTGGATGTGTGGCTGCAACTTTCCGAATTTGCAGGGGAGAAGCTAGTGTGGCATCAGAGCGGGTGTTCAGTGCGGCGGGGGCCATCGTTACCCCAAGGAAACCCCGCTTGTCCATGGGAAATGTGGAACGACTGACCTTTGTCTAGATGAATCAAGTGTGGATCGGCCAGGATTTCCACACACCAATGCCTTAGGCGTCAGATTACATCAGCCATGACGCCTCACCTAAACTTTGAGAAATGAGTCTGGATTCAAACTACCTGCCTCAGCCACTATTCTGATGCCGCCACCCGTCTGATGCCACACATCTACTGACAGTTTCTCCATCTGCCACCAACCATCTTTACCAGGGACTGGTATTGCCAACCACCTCCACACTGTCATTATGCCACTCTATGACCTCATGCTGCTGCTGCTGTTGCTGCTGCCGTGACCTCCACACTGTGTCATTGTGCCACTGTCTGACCTCATGCTGCTGTTGCTGCTGCGGTCACCTCCACACCATGTCATTGTGCCACTCTCTGACCTCATGCTGCTGCTGCCGTCACCTCCACTCTCTGTCATTGTGCCACTCTGTGGCCTACTCCTGCTTTTGCCACCTCCATAATGTCATTGTGCCACTGTCTGACCTCATGCTGCTGCTTTGGCTGCTGCCATGCAATCCACACTGTGTCAATGTGCCACTCTGTGGCCTATTCCTGTTTTTGTCACCTCCAGAATGTCATTGTGCCACTCTCTGACCTCATGCTGCTGCTGTGGCTGCTGCCGTGCCCTCCACACTGTGTCATTGTGCCACTCTGTGGCCTACTCCTGTTTTTGCCACCTCTAGAATGTCATTTTGCCACTGTCTGACCTTTATGCTGCTGTGGCTGCTGCCGTGACCTACACACTGTGTCAATGTGCCACTCTGTGGCATATTCCTGTTTTTGCCACCACCAGAATGTCATTGTGCCACTCTCTGACATCATGCTGCTGCTGTGGCTGCTGCCGTGCCCTCCACACTGTGTCATTGTGCCACTCTGTGGCCTAGCCTACTCCTGTTTTTGGCACCTCCAGAATGTCATTGTGCCACTGTCTGACCTTACGCTGCTGCCGTGCCCTCCACACTGTGTCATTGTGCCACTCTGTGGCCTAGCCTACTCCTGTTTTGGGCACCTCCAGAATGTCATTGTGCCACTGTCTGATCTTATGCTGCTTCTGCTTTTTTCCAGCTTTTGCTGCCATGACTTTATCAGGCTACATTCCCGCTTCAGTTTTTTGGTCAGTTTTGCCCTCTTAAGTGCCCAGGGAATTTTATGGTGATTCTAAGAGCGGCGGCAGTCATTTGAGTGTCATACTAAAACACAAAATTGTATAAAGACCAAACCAAGCTCCCTCTGCATATTTAAGCATGGCACAATGTTCTACAGCACCCTACAGGCACTGTGCAGCCTGGAAATAGCCGTTTTTAAAAGCTATTCGTCCCGAAGTAATTCGGACCGAAACAAATTTTGTCGGAAAATTCAGCGAAGTCGGCGAATCGAATTTTTGAGAAATTCGCCCATATCTAATGATGATGATGACGACATTGCGGATTCAATGTGGTCTTTTCAGCAGAATTTGCTTGCGAGCCCTTCATCACTGGACGAGGAGGAAGACGATGGGGTAGTGTCAGTACGGGTCCCTCCTAAAAAAGGGAGAGGGCGGTCGCACAAGTCCGCTGAGATTATTCCGCCAGCCACGACCAGCGGAAACACCGCTCCTCGCTTATCGCCGTCGAAAAGGTCCAGGACCTCTCAAGCCTGGGCCTTTTTCGAGCAAAGGTCTGATTCACCCAACGATGTCATATGTCATATGCCATAAATGCATCAGTAGAGGGAAGAATCTTAGGTGTTTAACCACCACCAACATGTCTAGTCACATGCAGCGAATGCATGATTTGAAATGGAGCGAACACTTGGCCAAAAAAGGCCACACTGATCCCGGGCTTCCAACCACTATATTTGTATTAGATGTATGCTATTGCCTTACCAGTGTGCACCTATGCTTATGTTTTTCAAAATATATGGATGTGCACAGCCTAATTAATTTGTGTAGTCTATTTGAGGGATGGCAACCTCATTGGCTTGCTGCACTCCCCTTACCTCTTTTA
Organism: Phyllomedusa bahiana; assembly: GCA_025379985.1. NCBI lineage: Eukaryota > Metazoa > Chordata > Amphibia > Anura > Hylidae > Phyllomedusa > Phyllomedusa bahiana. Next base: position 46,048 of record JAODAL010001408.1, read on the forward strand.
AACCAGTGCAGGGTAATTCAGTAGCAAGTTCCTATCACTCCCTGAGAGGTTGTAGTCTGAATGGACTCCTAGTGAGGTAACATGTTAGTGTTAGGGACTCACCTGTGCTGGGATCCCCTTGACGCTTTTGGGAGGTGAGCTTAAACAATTTTTGATCAAAAACTGTAAACTAAGAATCCCAGGTTTTCATATTTTCCTTAGCAGTAATGCATTTTCAAAAAATTCCTATATACCTTGATGTTTTACTTAGTTTTGTAGTGTGCCACTGATATTTGTATTAGATGTGGGCTCCAACCACTGCCACACCCTCTGTCTCCTCCTCCTCTGCCACTTCCAAGACCAAGCATTCCTCAGCTGCCCATGTCTCTCAGCGTCATGATCAAGGATCAGCCTATGCTTCAGCCTCCACATCGCCCGAGTACCACCAGCATCACCAGAGACACAGCCTACCCCTTTTCCTTCCACCAGTTTGACCTGCACGCCGTACAGCGGCCAGCCTAGCAGCCAGCCTTCTGTCTAACAGGTTTGGGAGCAGAAGAAACACTTCAACCCAGGCTTTTGGCCTTGGAAATTTTGCCTTTCCGTCTGGTGGACACAGATGGGTTCTGCCATGTCATGGCCCTTGCCTGCCCCACTACCAGATGCCAAGCAGGCATTTCTTTTCCAGAAAAGCCGTCCCTGCCCTGGCCAGCCACATGTCTTCTAGAATCTCAAGCGCGTTATCTGCATCTGTTTCCGGCAAAGTCCATCTGACCACTGATAAATGGACTAGTAAGTACGGCCAAGGCAGCTATATCTCTGTGAGAGTTCACTGGATGAGCTGGGCGGATGTCTCTGGTGGTGACGGTGGCTCTCAGGCTCAGCGCACGTTCTTCAAAACCGCAGGGATGGTGCAGGGTTCTTTCCCCAAGGTCCTCTGGTGGCATCACGTGCCCAGAGAAACCAGGCCGTGTTGAAATAAATCTGTCTTGGAGACCATCAACACATAGGTCAGGAGTTGTGGACGGCTCTTCACAATGAGACAGAGCGCTGGCTGGATGACAAGAACCTTGTGCCAGAAAAGTGGTGTGCCATAACGGTCGAAATCTCCTAGCTGCCCTTAAGATTTGTAGGCTGGAGCACATCCCTTACCTGGCACACGTCATGAACCTAATCATCCAAAAATTTCTAAAGCGCTACCCGGGTCTGTACTACCTGCTGAGGAAGGCTCGAGGTCTGAGCTCACACTTCCGCCGTTCGCACCATGCTTCGACCCGGCTGGCTGCATTACAGTGTCAGCTCGGCCTCCCCGTCAACTATCTCATTGTTGTCGTGGCAACAAGCTGGAATTCCACACTCCTCATGCTCAAGCGATTGTGGCAGCTGCGCAATGCTATTACGCAGTACGAAGTGACACATGGCCTGACAAGCAGCAGTGCGGCATTTGGGGTGTTGAGCCACCAAGATTGGAGGCAAGTGAAAGAGCTCTGCACCATCCTTGTAAGTTTTTAAGAAGCCACCTGTTACTGTCTGGAGGTGGATCCACTGGACCACCGCAGGCGATGGCGTAAGCCCACACCAGGGAGTGGAATCTAAGTGGGACCCGGTATTCACCAGAGCCCGCCGCAAAGCGGGATGGTCTTGCTGCGGCGGGTTTCCACCAGGTCACTACCACTGGCGGGGCTTGCCTGCGGTGGCGGCCAAGAGTGCGAAGTACAGTAACGTCAGGCAGGCTCGTGGTCGTAGACAGGCAGGAGGTCAGGACAGGCGGCTCTGGTTCGTAGATGGTAGACAAGCAGGAGGTCAGGGCAGGCGGCAAGGTTCGTAGACGGTAAACGTAAGCAGAGAGTCGGTACATGGTAAGGCAAGACAGGAACGCTCTGGAACACTTTCACCATGGGAATATACACCAAGGATCCGGCGAGGGCCGGCAGGAAGGGGCCGGACTAAATAGGAGCAGTGCCCGGCAATGAACCAATTACCGGCGCACTGCCCCTTTAAATTCAAACTGTCGTCGCGCGCCCGCCCCGCGCCGGGAGACGGACACAGACTGAGCAGGAGCGCGGCCGGGTAAGTGAGCGCCGGAGGGGGCTGAGACACGAGCGGACCCTGAACCCGACGTGCGGGACGGGGCTCTGCTGAGAGCAGGGGTACGGATGCGCCTGCGACCCGGGACAGTGGTCGCAGGGGCGTCCGTGACACCACCAAACTGGTCAGTGTGGACAATGCCCTTCTCAGCATGAGCATTGTGTTGATCTTAGTTCTGGAACAATCGTTGGACACTCTGAAACAGCAAGTCCCACCAGCGACAGAGGAGGAGACGGACACAGATGCGGACACAGAGCCTTTCTCTCCGATGAAACCAGAAGGCCCGACAGTTTCATAAGTTTATCCGTCTTCATAAGGCAGTGGTTCGGGGTCCAGGGCTGGTGCAAGGCGGTGCCTCAGCTCTCGGGGTACATCATCTGAGGCAAGTCGGGGCTGTGTTGAAGCTGAGGCACATTAAGCGGAAGAGGAGGATGAGGTATTCCTGGACACCGACGTTACCGATGTCCCTGCCTTGGAAAGAGGTTGGCACGGATTTGAGGCGGAGGAGGAAGATGAGGAAGATCAGTTTACTAGTGCCCCTTGACCCAGAGGCTTTGGAAATCAAGGCTCCATCTCTCACATGAGTGCTTGGATGCTCCATTTCCTCCAACATGATCCTCGCATTAAGGCCATCAAAATGAACAACAGTTACTGGGTGGCCACCCTCCTCAATCCCCGTTACAAAGCGAAACTCAGCACTTTCCTTCCACCCACCAAATAGAGTAAAATGCAGGAATTGGAGACCTTGCTGATTGATCAACTGGAGACATCTGTTGCGTCTGCTTCACGTTCTTCAAATGTCATGGTGGAACAACGTCAGCAACGTGACAGCAGTAGAGTGCCAAGTAGCTGCAGCAGCAGCAGGCATTGTGGCAGAAGCCTAATGGGTGACCTCTGGCAATCCTTATTTACCACCTCACCAACTCATGTAATGCAGGGCACACATACAACACACAGAGACCAGCTTAATATCATGGTGCACGACTATCTGCACCTCAACACCAATGTTTTTGGATATGTTTCGGACCCAATCGATTTCTGGGTATCCAAAATAGATGAATGGCCAGAGCTTGCTCGCCATGCCATAGAGGTGTTGTCCTGCCAAGCAGCCAGCGTCATATCTGAGTGGACCTTCAGCGCAGCTGGAGGAGTCATTACAGACAAACACATCCGGCTTTCCACCGATAATGTGAATCGTTTGACTTTCATCAAGATGAATCAGGCGTGGATCTCTGATGATGTTGTGGCCCCAATTTCCGAGGTAACTGATTAGTTGCTGGTCTACTTCACATTCCTCTTCAAATTTTTATTCTCAGTTCCGAAAAGGTCATTTTGCTGGTTTTGCAGTGAGGAGACTGTAAAAGACACCAATTGTACACGGTTTCATGAAAAAAAACGTATTCCATTTAGTCATTTCATCTTTAACATTTTTCACACTGTCAATGGTTTTGGGGTCATGATGCTGTGAGATACAGCCATAATCAAAGTCCTTTGGAACAGAAATGTGGCTTCTAAATGGCATTTTTATAATTTTTTGGGTCATACTGCTGTGAAATGCAGCTATACTACAGGTCCTATTATAAAAAATGTGGTTTCTAACATACATTTGTTCTTCACAATTGTCAAGAGTGGCCAAAGGGTCATGTTTTGATTTGTTGAGGGCATGTTGCTGTGAAATACAGCTATACTACAGGTCCTATTATAAAAATGTGGTTTCTAAAAGACATTTGTTCTTCACAATTGTCAAGAGTGGCCAAAAGGTTATGTTTTTAATTTTTTGGGGCATGTTGCTCTGAAATTCAGATATACTACAGGTACTATTATTATAAAAATGTGGTTTCTAACAGACATTTGCTCTTCACAATTGTCAAGAGTGGCCAAAGGGTCATGTTTTGAATTTTATGGGGCATGGTGCTGTCAAAAACGGGAATAGGTAGGACACTGTTAATGGACTCATATTGCAAAATGACTTGTTTTTGCAAGATCTTTTTTTTTTTCCCAAAATTTTATTAAGTACCAAACCAGTAACAATCAAAGTACATATGACAGGATACATAGTTCGTTTCTTATAAGGCGTTAAATAGAAAGTATTTTTCTTATTATAAAACAAACTTAACAATGACAAAATTATTCATGTGTGATCTTTTGGTAAATGAAGACAAAACAAAATGACTGAAGGTCTATTTTACACTCTTCTGGAAACCATTCTGTTAAATACACCATGGTTACTTTAAATTTGACAGTCAACCATACAGGGTCATAAGGAAATTATCTGTATCAGACAGGACTAGAACATAAAAAGTCAGTTTCAAACAATCTAAACAAACAAACCTACTGAACATAGGAAAGTAGCCCGTGTTTAGTGCGTTTACCCTGACCATGGTGGGTTATTCGGGTTTGTGTACTTGTGTATCTGTGGATAGGGGATGGAGGCCAGGTTGGGCGGGAAAAGAGGAGGCACGAAGACACTCGTAAGAGGATCCATCTTCCACTTGACCAGATCTACTACTAAGCCAATATTAGCTACTTTCTGGGGGCTGTCGTTGTAATCTCCCTAATGACCCATCCATATCCATCATTAGGTACCAACTAGTGAAACGGAATGCATCTATTAATTTATTAATTTCGGATGTTGAATAAAACTTCTCTAAGAACGTTTTCCATTTTCTAAAAAAATTCCTCGCCAGTTTCTCCTTATGACGTTCTGTATGAATTTGGTCAGCTATTGTATACTTTTTAGTTTGCTCTATAACCATGGCGATTGTAGTTACGTCTGGGTCGAGCCACTTAGTTAACAGGCAGCGCTTGGCAACCAATAGGATGATGTGTACAATTGCTGGAAAATTCTGCTCACCCTGCGCATCTGGTGATCCTTCATTATTAGCCCGACCACGGAGGAGAAAGAATATTGGTGATATAGGAATTTGCACTGTTCCAAGGGATTCCAAAAGGTCTCCCACTCCCTTCCAGTACGGCGCCACTCTGGGGCATGTCCAAAGACCATGATATAAATTGGTCCTGGGCTCCGAGCATTTTGGGCAGGCCGTGATTCTATCCGGAAAACCCGGTGTGGGAGGGATGTCGAACGCGTAAATCGTTGAATGTGCTATTTTAAAATATGTTTCTCTCCATGACTCGCTAATAACATGTTTGCGAATTATTCTCCATCCCCTTATGATTTCCGTGTCTATATCACTATGACTTAGCCATTAGCTCCACTTTATGAAGCAGTCCCCCGAATTACCTTGAATTTTTGTCCTAAACTAGAAAAAGTCTGAATAACTTCCCTTTTTGGGAACCTGCCCTCCAACCTATCGAATTTTTTGGGTGCCTTTTTCCCCTTTTGAATTCCCGCGGGTGGGCAGAAAGATCTGATTTGAGATACTGCATGACCTGCGACTGGGAATTCAACCCCCCCCTTCCGTTTTCTTCTAAGTTTGTACATTTTCTGACGGGGAAAAAGTGTCTAAAAGCCCCGCAACCGTACCATTTGTGATTTTTTTTTCCCACCAGGGCTCATGTGATCCCAATTGGGGGAAAATTTAAAAGGTGAACAGCCGAAGTTTTTCCTTATTCCCTCCAAGAAACCCCTGGGGTCTCTAATAAAATTTTATTCGGCCATACGCTGGTGTGGGCATGTCGTGTGTGCAATAAGCTGGTTAAGTTTTCTCACGCAAAGTTTTCCCTTTTAAAAAGGGCCCAATCAAATAATATTTGTTTTATGGATCCAATCCAAAACACCCCGGTTAACAAGCTAAATTTTACCCCCTCAAATTAGGCAAAATTTAAGCCCCTCTCTGCTTTTCAAAACTTTTACTTTGCTAATGCTATTTCCCGGTCTTTTTCCCCCCCCCACAGGAAATTTGAGACCATTTTGTTGAAAGATTTACGCCCATGCTTGATAAAATAGGGGGTTTCTGAAAGAGGGGATAGAAGCCGGGGAAATGATACCATTTAATTTAAGTGAAATCTCCCCCCAAAAGGGGCAAAGGCAAGTCTCCAATTTCAATTCAACCTTTTTTCCTCTCAAAGAGCGGAGGGTAATTTTAACTTATATATTTAAGCTGGAATTCGCCCAATTTTTTAAAACCCAAGTACTTGATGCTTTCTTTTTCTTTTACCGTTGTTTTTAAAACTCTGCCTTTTATCTTGGAGCCAGACCTAACCCCCAAAAGCTCCATTTGTCCCCATTGATGTGGTAGCCAAGAAAACTAAAGGTCCTAGCAGCTTAAACGCTGCCTACTGAGTTCCGGGAGTCCATGAAAAAGAAGAAAAAACACTGCGAAGGCGTTGTTTCATTCCCTTTTCCCCCCTATCTGCATTCCTTTATAAAGTTGGGATTGCCCATGTGTAACGGGGGCTCTGAGGTTAAATTAAAAGAAGCAGGGGGAGATAAGGGGACAGCCTTGTCTCTTCCCCTTTCCAGTTGAAAGTGTCCCCAAAAACCCGGGGGTAAACTGCTGCTCTAGGGGTTTCTAATAAAAAATTTAAAAGAGGAAATTCCCCCCCTGAAACCCAAAAACTTTTCCAGCACCTTTTCCAAACCCAAACTCCACCTGATGCTGTCAAAGCTTTTTCGGTGTCCAATCACAAGAGCCCTTGATGACTACCCCCCCCTTTTTCCCCTTTACCCTTGACCAACGCCCCAATTTACTTTCCCTTTATTTTTGTTACCGGAGCCCAAAACCCTTTACAAACCCCCCTCCCTGGCCTCTAAATTTGGAAGATTGCCGCTAGCCTTTACCATTATTTTACCCCACAATTTTTAGGTCTTGGTTAATAAGTGATTTTGGCAAAGGGCTCTCTTGCGTCAAATCCTTTTCCCGGTTTGGGAGCACTTTAAATGTATTCCCCAAATTTTACTGGGTGTGGGATGTTATCACCACTTAATAACCTGGAATAGTAATGTGCCAGAGTCGGGGATACATGCTCCTGCAAGATCTTGTAGAACTCTGCAGGATACCCCATCGGGCCCCGGGGGCTTTTTTCCCCCATTCCTTTAGCGACTTTATCGTTTTTTTAATTTACTCGGGGGGGATCTGACGTTTAACATTGTTTTTTTGTTCCTATAAAATTTTGGGAAATCGAAAATTTTGGTTTTAAAAATTTCTTCCCCCAAATTTAGTGAAATCTTTCCCTGTGTCTTGGTATAATTTTTGGTAATATCTTTTAACAGGTTTTAAAATGTCCCCCGGGTCTGATAACTGTGTCCTCTCTATTCTTGAGGGAGATGTGATCCCCCCCCAAATCCCCCCCCCCCCCGCCCTCACCACCCGCCAAGAGTTCCCCCTTTTTGTTTCCAAAGGGAAGAGGGAACCCCCAAATTTTTGTTCTTTTTATCTTTCCTTTCTTTCCAGCCAGAGCTCAAAAATTCCCCCCTTGCTTCTGACCACTGTTTTGTTGTGGGGAAGTTCCCCCCGGAATGCATTATAAGCCTTCGGGGCCCTTTCTAAATTCTCTGTATTTTTTGGGGGCGATTTTTTTTTTGGTAAGAGTAATGGCTGATTAAGCGCCCCCTTATTACTGCTTTGGCTGTCTCCCAAAACAATTGTGGGTTGTCACTAAGATCCGCATTGGAGGTTGCAAATTCCAGCCACCACCCCCTTACATTGTCCTCGAAGGACTCGTCTCCCGTTAAAGCAGCAGGGAATCGCCATATAAAGTCATGGCCCTTGGGGAGAGTATCAGCAAACTCTAGGGCTATGGGGGCGTGGTCCGAAATGAGAATATTGCCGATATCGGTTTCCATCACCCTATCTATCAGATTACTAGTAATGAGAAGGTTGTCTATATGGGACCATGATTGATGGACATTAGAAAAAAATGTGTAATCCCTACTATCTGGGTGGAGTAATCTCCAAATGTCAACAAGGTGAGTGGAATCTGCAAAGTTTTTTAACCACAAATCATTTGGTAAAGGTTGATTGGCTGTACCCCGTTTACGATCTTCTTCTGGCCCTAGCACTGCGTTCAGATCACCCCCCCACAATAGTAGCACGGGACTGATCTGAATTGATGTTGACACTTAATTTTCGGTAGAATTCTGCTCCTTCCCTGTTGGGACCATATACATTGTATATACATATATCTCCTACTGGGCAACTAAGATGTACAGTCATATGAAAAAGTTTGGGCAACCCCCTATTAATCTTAATCATTTTTTAGTTCTAAATATTTGGGTGTTTGCAACAGCCATTTCAATTTGATATATCTAATAACTGATGGACACAGTAATATTTCCGGATTGAAATTGGGGTTTATTGTAACTAACACAAATTGCAATATGCATTAAACCAAAATTTGACCGGTGCAAAAGTATGGGCACCCCAACGAAAAGTGGGCTTTAATATTTAGCAGATCCTCCTTTTGCAAAAATAGCAGCCTCTAGTGATCGCTTCCTGTAGCTTTTTTTTAATTTAGTTTCTGAATCCTGGATGAAGGTATTTTTGACCATTTCCTCTTTACAAAACAATCAAGTTCAGTTAAGTTTTTATGGTCGCCGAGCATGGACAGCCCGCTTCAAAGTATCCACAGATGTTCAATGATATTCAGGTCTGGGGACTGGGAAAGGCCATTCCAGAACATTGTAAATTGTTCCTCTGCATGAATGCCTGGAGTAGATTTGGAGCTGTGTTTGGGATCATTGTCTTGCGGGAAATATCCACCCCCGGCGTAACTTCAAATTCATCACTGATTCTTGTACATTATTCTGAAGAACTTGCTGATACTGAGTTGAATCCATGCGACCCTCAACTTTAACAAGATTCCCGGTCCCGGGTATTGGCCACACAGCCCCAAAGCATGATGGAACCAAAAATTTTACAGTGGGTAGCAAGTTTTTTCTTGGAATGCTGGTTGTTTTTGGGACCCCATGCAAAACGCCCTTTTGGTATGACCAAACAACTCAATCTTTTTTTTCATCAGTCCACAGGACCTTCTTCAAAATGAAGCTGGCTTGCCCAAATGTGCTTTTGCATACCTCAAGGCGACTCTGTTTGTGGCGTGCTTTCAGAAACGGCTTCTTTAGCATCACTCTCCCATACAGCTTCTCCTTGTGCAAAGTGTGCTGTATTGTTGGACCGATGCACAGTGACACCATCTGCAGCAAGATGATGCTGCAGCTCTTTGGGGTGGTCTGTGGATTGTCCTTGACTGTTCTCACATTCTTCTTTTCTGCCTTTCGGATATTTTTTTTTGGCCTGCCACTTCGGGCTTAACAAAAAACTGCCCCTTTTGGTCTTCCATTTCCTTACTATGTTCCTCACAGTGGAAACTGACAGGTTAAATTCTGAGACAACTTTTGTATCCTTCCCCTGAACAAAATATGTTGAACAAAACTTTGTTTTCAATCATTTGAGAGTTGTTTTGAGGAGCCCATGATGCCACTCTTTCACAGGAGATTCAAAAGGAGAACAACTTGCAATTGGGCCCCCTTAAATAACCTTTTCTCATCATTGGATACACCTGGCTATGAAGTTCAAAGCTCAGTGAGGTTACAAACCAATGTTGTGCTTCAGAAAGTCAGTAAAAAGTAGTTAGGAGTATTCAAATCAATAAAATGATAAGGGTACCCCAAATTTTTGCACTAGTCAAAATTTGGTTTAATGCATGTTGCACATTTTGGGTGTTGAGTACAATAAACCTCATTTCAACCCGGAAATATTACTGTGATCCCCATCAGTTATTAGATATACAAATTGAAATGGCTGTTGAAACAACACCCTAAATATTTGAACTAAAATTGATTAAGATAATAGGTGTGCCCAAACTTTTCATATAACTGTATCTTCACCCATCTACCTTCTTTGTCTGCTTCCGACGAGGTGACATTGAATTCTAAGGTCTTCCTCATCAGGATCAGTACTCCATTTTTTTGGTTTACAGCAGGAGAGCCATATACCTCGCCCACCCAAAACTTGCTCATCCTGTTAAAGTCGCTAGCTGGGAGTTGGGTCTCTTGTAGAAGGGCTATGTCAGGTTTCAGCTTGCCTAGGTGCCACAAGATAATAGAAGGTTTCTGTGGAGATAATAAGCCCTTAACATTCCACAATATGATCTTCATGTTTTAAGGATATTGTTTTGGCAAATGATGCGAGTGCTGTTAATCAAAATCATTACCACCTTCACCAGTCCACCCGACCCTCCTTCCCTCCATTGGTCCCACATTACTAACACTTTCTGGCACAAATTGGGCAGCTTTCCGAATAGAAAATTAAATTCTGGTAACAAAAACATGAACATGGGCATTAACATGAACAAAAACAGTCTCATATCCTCCATAGTCACCTTTCCCTTTCGTTCTGGAGACTTCACTTTTTTCTGGTGTGCATCGTTTCCCAGGCATCGTCTGGTATATTTGCACTTTCACATCGCCCGGGTCTAAACACAATCGCCGTCAGTGAAGCACAGAGACCTACAGTCTAGGTCATCCTCCCCAAAAGTTCGTGGAGGATTTTCAGGCTTTCATGTTTTGCTTCTTGTTTCGCGGGGGTTTTGCGGCAGTCTTTGCTCTTTAGGGGCAAAATTTTGTAAAGAACTAGAACTTTCACCGGTACCGGGGACGAAGGGCAGTCACTCCGAGACATCCGCGCTGTATTATCATTTCTCTCCCTCGGTTTATCATTTAGGAGATGTTGCAGCATATCTTCGGCTTGCTGAACTGCAGTAAAAGATTTTGTGGTTCCATCTGGGAGCATTACCCTCAGCACTGCAGGGTATTGTAGTTGGAATTTTATTTTCTTAGTATAAAGCTCGGAACACAATTTGCTAAAAGCCTTTCTTTTGCGTGAAACTTCAACAGAATAATCATTGAAGATAAGGATATTAGAACCTTCATACTTTAGGGGCTTCTGCCGTTTCTTGAAGCTGCGCAAGATAAGATATTTTCTTTGTCTGTGTAAACCAAGAATTTGGTGATCACCTGTCGTGGTGTCTGAGCTCGTTTGTCTGTGGTGTTGGGCTTCGTCGAATTTTCTGGACCAACCCTATGTGCTCTCTCAACTTTGCAGACCGTATCCAAGTTGAGAGCTGCTGGCAGGTCCGACTCACATATTTTTCGCAAATGGCTGGTAGGGATCTTTTCTGGGAGACCTATGATTCTTAAATTATTTCTTCTCGAGCGATTCTCCAAGTCCTCCAGCTTACTAGTTATTTGCTTATTTTTCTCCGTCAGAGTGCTAACACGAACATGGAGGTCAGAGATTTCATCTCTGTTATGGAAAGTCTTTGTTCCATTTCTTCCTGACGCTGGCCTTGACTATTGACCTCTGACTGGAGGGCTTGCATAGTAGATAAGATTTCGTTGGAAAGTGTTTCCTGCAACACGGGCAGTATCTTTCTGGCAACCGCTTCAGCAAGTTTTTTGTAGTTAATTTTAATTTGCGAGGGGATAGCGCTATGTTCTTGAGGTTCCTCATCAGAGGACTCCACTTCCTCTAGCTCTGACTCAGGTTTGTTTGTCGCCGTTTTGTCTTTTCTTGTGACAGGCGCTATCTTGTGACGTAATTGGAGATGAGGTGTTCCACAGCACTTTATACAGTCCCACTGAGGCAGGGGGGATATGCTATCACTTATGGTGCTGGTTATGGCTAGGTGGGTAGGTAGGTATAGGCAGAGACAATCAGCATCCGTTTCTCTTTTTCCCCCTGGGCACCTATTGCAGATCAAATAGTAGGTTTCCGTAGATCACTAGTATTACCCCTGCTATTACTCAATATGTTGTATATGCTGGGGAGGCTTCAGCTCTCTAACTTATGCGAGGGCTGTGTACTAAGAGGACAGGAGGGAGTCCTTTATGGATGTAGGGATGTGTAAAACAAGCGGGTAGGATGAAAGAAAATGGCCGCTGGCCACGAGTAGTGAGCTTCTGCAGCATCTGCAACTTGATGTGATCGTGGTGTTAATCTGCGGCCCTCGTGCAGCGGCTGCCCTACTGCCTGTTCGCTGTTCAATGCCTCAATGCCTCCCGCTCATCCTTACCCTCGGGTGCTGCGGCCTTCAAGCGGGGTGAATAGCGCGATATCGCTCACCTCCTCACTGCGCTTATTGCTGCGCTGCTTTCCTCCCTCCGGTTGGGTTAGCTGGTCCGGTCCAGGGGTTCGGCTGTCGGGCTCCTTGTCGCCTCCACACTCTGACTGAGCATTCCTCCTTTCTCCTTCCCCGCCCACCGACGACTTGACCGACGACCGAGGGCTTACAAAGCCCTCCGAACCTCTGTTGCTCCGCTCGGCTCCAGCGGCGGGAAATATGGCGCGTCCCCACCGCATCTCGGCAACAGCCCCGTGTCCAGCCTGCTTTCTCTCTAGCGCCAGTCACCACCGGACAAAGTATCCTCTGCAGATCACTCCGGCTCCTCTCTCGTGTCACCCCGCAGCTGTTGGGCGATGTAAGTGCTGGTTATCTTGCAGATTTAGGGAAGATGCCTGCGGAGCTCGTGGCCCATGCTCCTACATCACCAGCGCCGGAACCGGAAGTCTTTGCAAGATCTTTAACATAGCTAGCAATCCCTGTAGTGAGACGACCCATTTAATACAATTAAAAAAAGAGAAACAAAGACGTGGTGGGATTCCATCCTATTTTAAAAATGTGTTTTCTAGAATTAAACTTCTAAAAAACTTGCATGTACAAAATAGCTGATACAAATATTCCTCTGAATTGTACAATGGAGGTACAGGAAGACTTGAAAGATGTAGGTTATTCAGAGGACATGGTGTATGGAGCACACTCGCCACCGCAAGAACAGAGACAATTTCCTCCAACACGTTGAGTAACATGAGAAAAAGAAAGCCAAGAAAAAGGGCACCTGAGTGGAACAGGAGCATCAACCACCAGCATTTCCAAGTGAAGCTCAATTGGTCCGCACTCATACGGAGGGGCAAGTGCTCTCATAGAGGCAGAAGTTTCTCAAGTGCTACCCAGGTTTTGACTGTGTACTGAGGAAGGCTGGAGGTCTTAGCTCACACTTCTGCTTCCGAACTCTGCTTCAGCACAACTGTTTTTGTTGCTGTGTCATAAGGGAATTTTTGCCATGTTGATAGATGACGGACGCCAGCCCCACCACACCCACTGTAACTCCAGCCCTGCTAGCTGAACCTGCGTGATCCCCGTTTACGGTCTCACCTGCCTTGATCAGTAATTTCCTTCAACCCACTTGACAGTTGAATGCAGGATATTCAGACAGGCCTCGTTGACCTACTGGGAACATCAGTTTCATTTGCTTCACATTCTAATGTCATGGTGGAACAATGTCACCAGTAGAATGGCAAGTACCTCTAGCCGCAGCAGTATTGAAAAACTAGGTTTTTTTTAAAATATAGTTTATTTCTTATTGCAAAATTTTCTGCTGATGGTCCATAAGGGCACCTGGGTCATGCTGCGTTACAGGATATTGATAGTCAATGTTCATTTCACTAAAATACTGCTTCAAAGACTCCTTTTTCCGGCACTTTTTAATCTGGGGTCATGTAGATTTAATGGTCATGCTGCGGTCCAGGACAGGCATAGTCAATGTCCAGTTCCACTAAAATGGTGGTTCAAAGGCTACTTTTTCAGGCACTTTTTAATCTGTAGTTCAGACAGGTTTAAGGGTCATGCTGCGAGACTTATATAGGCATTACGCAGGTAAGTCAATCAATTTTTGTAAGGATCAATATATGCTATGGCACCGCTTGCTTCAACGCAAAGCCTATTGAATTTTTAAATTAGATTCCCTTACTTCTAAAGGGTTAAATGAGGCATTTAACTTAAGATGTTATTTATAGTAACAGTTAAATTGCATTGTATGGAATAGTTAGCTTAGTTTAGGATTTTAGATTGTTATCTGTAATTTAGGACATAACTTTTTAATGACTATATAATTCTCGCTCAGGGTGTCTTTCACATCTCCAGCAAGAGGACTTTGCCTGATGACGCTGTCTGAGGAAGGAGGAGTTACCTCACAGTTGGGCATACGGCGGTCCTCGTGTTGCTAACAGCATGACAAAGCTCCGCATTGCTTAACATCACCATGAAGGACTTTCTTATGGAAAAAGCTAAGTGCTGAATTATTGCTATAAGATTGCAGAGACTGCGTTACACTTGTCACAGGTTTTATGCATTGCAGTGGTCATATTTGTATATTTATACCCGAAAGTGTTATGGGTGTTTGAAAATTAAGAAAAAGCAGATTTAAAGTATTTCTAAAATGGACTGAGGTGTTTATTTTTTTGCTAGTATATTATTGGGGAGATAAGAGAAGATCCCCTTTCAGTCTGTTGCTGTGAACGAGTACATTTGTATTACTAGTTTGGTCCTATTTTCATACAAGTGACTATTGTCTTCTCTTGGACCTTAATCATTAAAAGTCTGTATAATGTAATTTGAAGAGATCTCGGCTCTCACTGAGAAACATGCGGAAATGTTTGCATTTTCTGAGGCTGACCGCGATACTATCTTACAAAGCGCTGAAGCAGCGAGCCTAAGCTTTGAAAAAGTGAAGGAAAGAACGAATATTGATTATGGGAAACGCCTACAGCAATTAAGGAAACATGAGGTCTCCCTTTCACTACATGCAACTACTCTGACAGAATATGTGAAGGTGAAACATATTCTTAGAGGTTTGAGAACCAATTTTGCTGAAAGATGACAAGCTGTATAAGGATAAATGGTACACCATATCCAATCGGTACTCTATGGATCTCATGTTGTTGACCATTCAACACCTGCAATTGGCAATTATTAAAATAGAGGAAGATATTAAAACCTGAGATGAAGAATTTTAAAAATAAAGTCAATCTAGAGATGTACAATCAGACTCAATATGAAGCTAAAGGGGTTGTCTCACTACATTGATTCATGTTACCACAGTCCTGTTTTCTTGGTTTCATTTTGAATTCAGGGGCGTGTTTACTGGTTTCTATTAGGCTGCAGTAGAAGCCAGGTCTGTAGCTACAGCAACCAGTGCTGGCAGCCTATCATGAGAGATCAAACAGGTCTGTAGCTATAGCGACCTGAGCAGCTGATGCAGCCAATACAAGATGGGATATCTCAGAATAGGTAGGAAACTGTTAATAGAAACATGTTGCAAAGTGACTTGTTTTTGCAAGATCTTTAACATAAAAAGCAATCCTTGTAGTGAGACAACCCCTTTAAGTCTACCGTGGATACAATAAAGGTCAAATTGTTACAATCAAAATTGAACAAATTTGAACGGGACTCACGGGATTACTTACAGAATCGCGTATACTCATGGCATGAAGTTCGTGGGCGAAATAGCAGTTTCAAGAGATTGGAGAGAGTACAACGTAATACCACTACTTCGGAGGAATCTCTTGCAAGCCCGGATGAAAGAATGCAATTATGTTCTAATAAAAAATCCCTAAAAAAGAATGTGCCTTTTTTAGAAGGTTCAAACACCACGGAAGAAACCGACTCCAGCACACAACAGACCAACGACAACTTAAAAAATCCACGGAAAACCAACAGAGGTCACAAGAAAACCTAAAGGATCTTGCATTGAATATATCTTCTAGAGGACTAACGCAGGAAGAACGCAATGTCCTCAATAAAGGACTTAATTTGTACCAAAGCAACAATCCCAGGCTTTTGACTTTGTGGTCAATTTCTACAAAATGTGTAGGATGATACGGTTAAGAATGCATTTCTCAACAGGGAGTGAGTTCCTTAAGAGACAGGATGTAATATTACCAAGCAAATTAGGTAAGAGTAGTCAATTTGACCCGACAGTTGTATCTCCATCTTTGGAGGTTTTTGAGCATTTAGTCAAAGAGGAAGTGTTTAGAAAATGGGATAGAAAAAAATGGGTACCAAAAGATAATATGACCTAAGTGGAGAGACAGGCACTAGTTTCCCTAAAAAGAGATGATAATATCATAATAAAAAAAGCGGATAAAGGCAGCTCGACAGTTATTATGGATAAGACATTCTATGTTCAGGAAGCTTTTCGCCATTTATAGGATACAGTAGTCTACCAGCGCCTTAATTCAGATCAAACAAAGGAATTTAAGAGGATTATTGACAATGTCATTAATGAAGCAGTTGAAGGTGGTATTATAACTCCACAAATCAGGGATATGCTCATTAATCCTAACCCTCGAGTCCCAATTTTTTACTTAGTACCAAAGGTACATAAGTCAGTTGAAGCTCCGCCTTGTCATCCAATTGTTTCAGGCACAGGTTCGTTTTTGGAACCACTCGCAGCATTTGTGGATTCATATCTCCAG
This sequence comes from Phyllomedusa bahiana, assembly GCA_025379985.1. NCBI lineage: Eukaryota > Metazoa > Chordata > Amphibia > Anura > Hylidae > Phyllomedusa > Phyllomedusa bahiana. The sequence goes on from JAODAL010001408.1 coordinate 62,334, forward strand.
CTAGAAGTTAAATCGGATCTAAATTGCTTGAGTGATACTAACCAATTTTTAAATAAAATTCAGGAAGTAAATAGTACTCAAGTCACATGGCTCTGTACCATGGATATAAAAAGTCTTTTCACTAACATTCCTTATATAGAAGGGTGCTCAGCTGTTAGGGAAGCCCTTTCTTGCAATCATTGGCTGACTAATTCATATATTGCTTTTTTTATGCATCTCTTAGATCTAGTATTGTTAAAAAATTATTTCCATTTTGGCGATAGTTTTTTTTTTTTCAAACGCAAGGAACTTCTATTTTGCAAATATCTATATGTCTTCTTTTGAGAGGGAGTTTGTGTATCATTCAGAATTTTTTTCTCATGTCGTTATGTGGCTCCGTTATGTGGACAACGTGTTCGTCCTTTGGGCACTGAGTCAGAGTTGAATGATTTCCAGAAATATTTGAATAGCTGTCATTCATTAATAGAATTTTCTATAAATAAAGATCAACACATGATACAATATTTGGACGTAGAGATAAGAAAGGAGACTACAGGGTTAACAACTACCCTATACAGTAAACCCATTGACCGAAATAACACATTACATAGGGAGTCATTTCATGCCCCCCAGACCTTTAAAGGGATTCCCCATGGGCAATTCCTGAGAGCCCGTCGAATTTGTTCTACGGATGAACAATATATTCTACACATGGATAAGCTAATCAATAAATTTGAGGCTAGAGGATATGACAAAGAGGAATTACAAAATGTAGGTAATGAAGTATTGTCCATTAGTCATAGTGAATCCATGAGACCCAAAATTAAAACTAAGAAAGATCGTATTATGTTTATGTCTACATATGACCAGCATTCCAATATAATTCAGAAGGCTATATGCCATCATTGGCCTATTCTGAAAAGTGATCCGGTGTATGGTTATCTCCTTGAAGATAGTCCCACTTTTGTATTTAGAAAAGGCAGATCGGTGGGTGATACACTTGTGCAATCTGATATTGTGACACAAAATAAAGGCCGTCAAATGACATTAAGAACTGTCAGAAAAGGCACACATCCCTGTATGTTGTGTCTTAATTGCAATTCCATTATAAAAGGGGAGAGTATTAAGCATCCTTTGAGGGGCTTTGATATATATATCAAAGGTTTCTTCACATGTCTTAGCTCAAATGTGATTTATGCTTTAAAATACCCATGCAGCAAAATGTACGTGGGCCAGACGAGTCGCCCGGGTAGGATTAGGCTGAATGAACACAAGTCAGCAATAAGGACTAGTAGTACTAAGATAGGTACTTTAGCAGAAGAGAAAAGCAAATATGGAGAGACCTCAGTAGCACGTCATTTCCATGAAGCACGCCACCAGGTACACGAGTTACGCTGGTGTGTTTTGGAAGAAGTTTTTTGTAAGGATCAATATATGCTACGCACCGCTTGCTTCAACGCAAAGCCTATTGGATTTTTAAATTAGATTCCCTTACTCCTAAAGGGTTAAATGAGGCATTTAACTTAAGATGTCATTTGTAGTAAAGTTAAATTGCATTGTATGGAATAGTTAGCTTAGTTTAGGATTTTAGATTGTTATCTGTAGTGTTGAGCAATTATTATCGACAAAGTTGAAATCGGCACGGTATTTACGTTGATCAGATTTTTTAGATCACACAATAATTTAGGTTGAAATCTGTGCATAATCTTTTAATATCGCGCCATTTTCGGCGCTTCCTGTCATTTTGGGGCCAGCAAATCAGCTTACAGAATAGAGCAGGGTGAGATGTGTGTGCGACGTCTGACTGGGATTTTAAAGGTTGCGTTTGGCTGGAAAAACACATACCTCTTTTTTACAAGAACGCCCTTCCTGTTCAGATAAGAGGGGTCAGCGCTCATAGCAGTGGGCATGCGCTCTCCTCTGTCCAAACAGTCAGCAAACCCAGCGAAATTTTTCATTTTTTCACAAGCCAGCTCATTTTAGCTGTGACCCTTAAAAGTTAGTTAGATCAAGTTTTGCAGATTTTTGGGTAGTTAGGCAAAAATTTTTAAATGAGCACTACCCTGAAAAGTCACGGGGGGGAGCGGGGGGGGGGGGGCGGGGCCCCGGGCGAACACAGACAGGCTCTATCGGTACGGGATATTGACAGCCAAAATTTGTTTAGACTTTGATCCCTTAATTGGGATACAGATTTTTCTAGAACAGCAGGTCAATTTTTTTGGGTCAAAACTCACTTTTATTATCAGTATACAATTCAGATGGGTTTCTTTTAAATTTTGCCCATCCAGCTTTGTTATAACCACCTTTCATTAAATTTGAATCCGCAACTTTGTATTCACCACAGGTGTACGATGGGGGCAAAAATACTTTTTAATTACCGTATCATTTTCAGACAGGTTTTTTTTTTCATTTTTGGTCATCAACTTTGTTGATAGAGCTACTTTCAGTTAAATTTGAATACAAAAATTTTGTAGTCACCCAGGTGAATTGATAGTGCCAAAATACCGTTATTATCCGTAAAAATTAACGGTTTTTTTCACTTTTGGTCAGTAAGTTTTGTTAAAAGATCTATTTTGCGTTAAATTGAATAAAAGAAAATTTTGTATCACCACAGGTAAAATTGTAGGGCCAAAAAATACCTTTTATTACCCCATATACATTTTCAGATATGTTTTTTTCATTTTGGCGCAGCCAGCTTTTTTTGATAAGCCACCTTGCATTTTAAATTTAAATCCACTTTTTGTTTTGTTTGAAAATTTGAGAAAACTGTGATTTGCCGTCTTTTAATAAGAGTTTTCCCAAAACTCTTCCATACCTTTCTCAATTTTTTATCTTTCGAACATGGGCGAAAATCGGGTAAGCGGCAAAGAGGGGGGTAAAACATGGAGGTAAAAGGTCAGAGAAGGGCCTTCCAGTGCTGGCGACCCCCATGACATCGTCGATTGAGGCCCGAAGGGGTACCTGGGGGTGGGGAAAGGTGATTTTTTAGTTTAATGAAGAATTGGGGTTATGGAGGAAAATATGTTAGAATAATGAAATGAAGGAAATTTTGAAATTGGGGATTATTTTTGAAGATTTTTGATGAAAAAATGGGGGGGTTTAAAGGGTTTAAAAGAAAAGGAAAGAGGTGTTTTTGGGATTATTTTTGATAAAAAAAGGGGGGAAGGTAATTTGGTGGGGGGTTGGTTTTTTGAGGAGTTTGAAAAAAAGAGGAGGGGAAAAGAAAAAGGTTGATATTGATAAGTGGGAAAAGGGTTTTTGAGAATTTTTTAAAGCGTTATCACGGGACGGGGAGGAAGACATGGGAGTGTCTATGGCCCGCCCTAAAAAAGGGGAGAGGGGGGTCGCAGAATCCGCTGATATGATTCCCCCACCACGGTCAGGGGAAACCCCGCCCTCGCTTATCCCGTCAAAAACCCCAGGACCTCTCAACCGGGGCCCCTTCTTTGAGCAAGCCTTTGATTCACCCGGGATTCATATCTTATTTTAACCACCACCAACATTCTATCACATCAGCGAATCAGATTGAAAGGGACAACATTTGGGCCAAAAAAAAGGCCAACCGACCCCGGGGCCTCCAACCCTGTCACCCCCTGTCCCGCCCCCCCTCCTCCTCCCCACCACCAAGCTTCCCCACTCCCCAGTCTCTCGGGTCAGACAGGATCACCCCTCCGCTTCCCCCAAGACCGCGCCCCAGACCATCAGCACCACCAAGCCCCATCCTCCCCCCTTCCACCCCCAGTTTACGACCTGCACCCGTACAGCGACCATCAGCAGCCGCCTTCGTCTTCCAGTTTGGAGCAGAAGAACCTTTAACCCAAACCACCCAAAAGCCAAAACCCTGAATGTCGGCATTGCCGGGCTTTTGGCTAAAAAGTGCCTTTCCGTCTAGGGGACACAGAGGGTTCCCCACTCATGGCCCTTGCCCCCCCCAATACCAAGCCGAGCAGGCTTTTCTTTGCCAAAAAAGCCTCCCCCCTGGCCAACCAGGTCACTAAAATTTCAAGCGCGTTGTCTGCACTGTGTCCGAAAACCACTACCACCGACCAGGGACGAAGCACGGCCAAGGCCGCAAAATCTCGTACGCTCAGGGGTGACGGGGTTGGATTCCTGGGGTAGGGTGGCTCCACTCGGCGCACGCTCTTCAAAACCGAGGGGTAAAGGGGGCTTTTCACCCAAGTCCTGGGGTGGCAAAACTCCCAAGAAACCGGGCCATTTGAAATTTGTCTTGGAGCCCGTCCCAAACAGGACAGGCTGTGACGGCATCCCAACGAGCAGAGCCTGGCTGGGTGAAAAGGGCCTTGTGCCACAAGGGGGTGTGCGATAAGGGTCGAAATCGCTGCCCCCTTAAAAAAGGTACTGGCCATCCCTTCCGGGCACAGCATAGCCTTGTCGTCCAAAAATTTTCAAAAGACTCCCCGGGGTCGGACCCTGCTGGGGAAAGGGCCGGGTCGGGTCGCACCCCCCTTCCCCCCCTCTTCGTCCCCCTGGCGCGTCAGCGCAGCTCGCCTCCCCTCAACCCCTCATTGTTTTACGTGGCAACACGCGAATTCCCCCCTTCACATGCTCCAGCGATTGTGGCAGCACGCAAAGCCATTACCAGGACAATGACACTGGCCCATAAGCACGTGCGGACCTCGGGGGTTTGACCACCGAATGGGGCGGTAAAGAGCCGCACCATCCTTGGGCCCGTTTTGAAGAAGCCACCAAAATGGTCAGCGCGGACGATGCCCTGCACAGACATTTTGGGGGACTTAGTTCTGGGAAAGACTTGGACACTCGAAAAAACAGGTTCTCGCCATGACGGGAGGGGGACGGGGCACAGATGAGAAACGGGGCCTTCTCTCCTTTGAATCCATAAGGCCCAACAGTTTTTCTCAATTTTATCATTCTTTGGCAGTGGTTCAGGTCCAGGGCTAGGCAAGGCGGCAAACCCCCCAGCTCTCAGGGGCCACTAGGGAAATCAGGGCTGTGTTGAAGCGTGCCGGGGGAAGCGGAGGGGAGAGGGGTATTCCTAGACACCCCCCGTTACCGACATCCCCGCCTTGGGAAAAAGTTGGCGCGAATTTTAGGCGGAGGAGGGAAAATGAGGAAATCATTTGCTAGTGCCCCTCGACCCCGAGGCTGGGGAAACAAGGGCCCCTCTCTCCCCAAAATCTTGGGTCTCCTTCCTCCAACATGATCCCGCATTAGGGATCAAAATGAACAACATTACTGGGGGCCCCCCCCTGGATCCCCGGAAAAACAAAACCACACTTTCCTTCCACCCCCAAAAAGAGAGTAAAATCAGGAAAAAGGGGACCTTGTGATTACAAAGAACATCTTTGCGTCGCTTTACGTTCCTCAAATGTCCGGTGGAAAAACATCAGCGACGTGACACAGTAATGCCAAGTAACGTGCGGGAGCAGCAGCAGGGAAGGGGCAGAAGCCTAATGGGGGACCTCTGGGAATCTTTATTTTCCACCTCACCAACACATGCAAGCAGGGCACCATCCAACACAAAGAGACCCCTTAAGATCTGGTGCAACATCTGCTCTCAACACCGATGTTTTTTGATTTTTCCACCCAAAAACTTCTGGGAACCAAAATGGAAAGAATGGGGCCCCAGCTGCTTGCCCCGCCAAAAGGGTTGTCCCGCCCAGCACCACTCAATCTGACGGGGCCTTCAGCACACTGGAGTCATTACAGACAAACCTCCGCTTTCCACAAAATTGGTCGTTTGACTTTCATCAAGATTAATCAGGGATGGATCTCTGAAAGAGTTGTGGGCCCCATTCACTCCGGCCCCGTTCTGTCCCTTTCTCTGCGGCCTTGCTGTAACCGCAGCGTACCATTTCCTATCGCAGTCGGTTCCTGTTCATTCGCGTGGCGCTCCGTAGCCACGCTTACCCACCTGTGATTGCTGTGCGGCTTTTCTTTCTGGCCAGCGCTCCTCCCTCTTGGCTGCTGCCCATCCTTGTCGCCTATAGGGCGCGGCCACATCCCCTTCCTTTATTTCCCCCAGTGTGCAGCGGGTTTGGGGGTCCTCTGCCAACCCCTTTCCACCTGTGGGGTTTTTAAAGCCTGCTTTCCTCACACCCCTGCCTACCTTTTTGTGTCATGTTTTTTTCTTGGGTTAGTCTTTTTTTCCGTGTATTTTTCTTCTTGTTTGGTGTCCTTGTGGTATCCTCTTTTGGTTATCTCCCTGTTGTTTTTTCCTGTGTCTGTCGCCCTTTTTCTGTGAGCCTTTCCCTGTTTAAACCTTTTGATCCTCCCCTTTTTTCTGGCCCCTTTTCCCTGTTTGGATTTCCTTTTCCTTTCTCTCCTTGGTTTTTACCCTGGTCTGCCTTTTTTTTTTGCCCATCCTTGTCCTTTTGTCCCTATCATGTTCGGGTGTTTTTCCAGTTTGTCTATGTTTTGTGCCTTGGGTTTTTGTTTTAAACCTTCTTGTTTGGCATCCGTTTTGTCCTTCGTTTGTTTTTACCTGCACATATTTAAATTCCTTTTGTCTGCTTTATCTTTTATCCCTTACCGTGGTGCCTACTTGGCACTTTTGGCCTGTCGGGCACTGCCACGCGGGACTGCTCTGAGGGGGCATCTGGTGGGTGTTGGGGGGCAGCCAACCTTACCATCAAAGGCTCTGTGAAGATGCCCATGCCCGATGGCCACTTAGTTACGGCCCCTCGGAGCCAGTGGGTCCACTACCCGCTTTCCCCGCTCACCCGTTACACCCCAATTGCCGAGGTCACCGATTAGTTGCCGGTCTACTTCACATTCCTCTTCAAACAGAAATGGTCCTTTTGAAAATTTTTTTTAAAAATGATATTTTCTTACTGCAATTTTTATTCTCTTTTCCCAACTTTTCATTTTGCTGGTTTTGCTGTGAGGAGACTGTAAAAGACCGTAATGTTTCATGACAACACCGTATTCCATTTACTCACTTTATCTTTAGAAGTTTTCGCATTGTCAATGGTTTTGAGGTCATGTTGCTGTGAGATACAGCTATAATTATGGTCCTTTGGAACAGAAATGTGGCTTTTAAGTGGCATTTCTCCTCACAATTTTTAACAGTGGCTGAGAAGTCATATTTATAATTTTTTGGGTCATGCTGCTTTGAAATGCAGCAATACTGCAGATCCTATTCTAAAAAAAATTGTTTCTAACAGACATTTGTTCTTCACAATTGTCAAAAGTGGCTCAAGGGTCATGCTTTTCATTTTTGGGGGCATTTTGCTGTGACATGCAGCTATACTAAAGGTCCTATTATAAAAAAATGTTGTTTCTAACAGACATTTGTTCTTCACAATTGTCCAAAGTGGCTCAAGGGTCATGCTTTGAATTTTTGGGGGCATTTTGCTGTGACATGCAGCTATACTAAAGGTCCTATTATAAAAAAAAATTGTTTCTAACAGACATTTGTTCTCCACAATTGTCAAAAGTGGCTCATGGGTCATGTTTTGAATTTTTGGGGGCATTTTGCTGTGACATCCAGCTATACTACAGGTCATATTATAAAAAAAAGTTGTTTCTAACAGACATTTGTTCTTCACAATTGTCAAGAGTGGCTCAAGGGTGATGGTGCTGTCAGAAACAGGAATAGGTAGGACACTGTTAATGGACACATATTGCAAAATGACTTGTTTTTGCAAGATCTTTAACATAGCTATCAATCCCTGTATTGAGACAACCCATTTAATACAATTAAAAAAGAGAAACAAAGACATGGTGGGATTCCATCCTATTTTAAAAATTTGTTTTCTAGAATTAAACTACTAAAGAACTTGCATGTACAAAATAGCTGGTAAAAAAATTCCTCTGAATTGTACAAGGGAGATATAGGAAAACTTGACCAGATGTAGGTTATTCAGAGGACATGGAGTATGGAGCGCGAACAGAGAACAAAGTACAGAGACAATTTCCTCCAGCACGTTGAGTAAAATGAGAAAAAGAATGCCACGAAAAAGGGCACCTGGGTGGAACAGGAGCGTTAACCACCAGTATTTCCAAGTGAAGCTCAATTGGTCCGCACTCATACGGAGGGGCAAGCGCTACCCAGGTCTTGACTGTGTACTGAGGAAGGCTGGAGGTCTTACCTCACACTTCCGCTTCCGCACTCTGCTTCAGCATGACTGTTTTCGTTGCTGCGTCATAAGGGCATTTTTACCGTGTTAATAGATGACGGATGCCAGCCTGGGCTCTCACGCACCCACTGTAACTCAGGCCCTGGCTGCTGAACCTGCGTGTTAATAGATGACAGATGCTAGCCTGGTCTCTCACCGCACCCACTGTAAGTCTGGCAGCTGGACCTCCATGTTAACAGATGGCTGACGGCAGCACTGGCTCTCACCATTAGGGGCAATCAGGAGAGCTTCAAATTTCTCTAAAAAATCAGATTTTGAAAAAGGTGATTTCTGTGAGGTTAAGTAGTGTCAAAAAGGGGCCAGGACTGGACACAAATTTCACAATTTGAGGCTTAAAATTTACTGGGGCTGGAGTCACTATGGGGTCGCATCATTTGATCTCCAGGGGAAGAAGAATCAATGAAGAAGGATTTGGAGGAAAAATGAAACTATTGAATTGATTGGCTGAATCACTCTCAGAAGCCAGGAGGGCAAATGTCTTCTCAACTAAGAAGTGTTTTGGGGATGATTAGGACATTTGTATTACTTATGGGATGTGCGGACGAATTAACACATCTACACGTGTAAAAAATACCTTTTAAACTGCAGGGAGGGGTGTATGTTGTATGTTATCACTAGAGATGGCCGAATTTCTCAAAAATTCGGTTCGGTCACTTCGCGAAATTTTCGACAAAATTCGTTTTCGTTCCGAATTACTTCGGCACGAATCGTGTTAAAAAGCAAGCTATTTCAGGCTGCACAGAGGCCTGTTAGGGTGTTGTAGAAACGTTGTAGCCATGCTTAAAATATGCAGAGGGAGCTTGGTTTGGTTTCATACAATGTTTGTGTTTTAGGTATGGACACGCTGATGCCGCCGCTTCTTAGAATCGTTCACTTATAAAATGCCTGGGCACTTATGGGGAAAACTTGACCAAAAACTGTAAGCAGGAACGTTAGCGCTGATAAAGTCATGCAGCAAAGATGGAAATACAAAACTGAAGAGCTCAGGTGGCAAATTTAGTGACAGAGTGTGGAGGTGACGGCGGCTCCACAGCAGCTTGAGGTCAGACCGGGGGCACAATGACATTCTGGAAGTGCAACTAAAAACAGTACCAGGCCGCAGAGTGGCAATGAACAGTGTGGAGGTCACGGTTGCAGCAGCATGAGGTAGGCAGTGGCCCCAAGAAATTTGGGAGCTGCAAAAAAGGCGTAGGCCAATGAGTGGTACATTGACACAGTGTGGAGGCCACGGCAGAGGAGCAACAGCAGCAGCATTAGGTTCTAGAGTTGGGCACATTGCCACAGTTTGGAGTGCCACGGCAGCGCCACCATCAGCAGGCATGAGGTCAGACAGTGGACACTGACAATTCTGGAGGTGGCAAAAAAAGGAGTAGGCACAGTGTGGAGGGCCGGCAGCAGCAACGGGCGAGCGCAGTGAGGTCAGACGTGCGCACAATGACACAGTGAGGAGGGCACGACAGGAGTCACAGCAGCAGCCTGTGGTCAGGAGAGTGGCTCATGACATTCTTGCAGGTGCAAAAATTGTATAGGCCACAGAGCGGACATGCTGAGAGCGGAGGTCAGCTGGCAGCTGCATGAGGTCAGGCGAGTGGCACAATGGACAGAGAGGAAGGACGGTGATGACAGGTGCACGATGAGCGTCAGTGATTGGCAGAATGACATTCTGGAGGTGGCAAAACAGTACCTGGCCGCAGAGTGGCACAAGGACACCTGGGGATGTACAGGGGCAACAAGACAGCTAGCAGCAGCATTGAGGACATGAGTAGGCACAATGACAGATGTGGAGGTGGGTTGGCAAATACAGTCCCTCAGGTAAAGACGGTGGTAGGCAGATGGAAAAAACTATCCGCAGATGGGTGGCATCAGGCGGGTGCGGCATCGAATAGTGGTGAGGCAGGAGTTTGAAACCGACCTGACGCTAATGCATTGGTGTGTGGGAATCCTGGCCGATCACGCCTGATTCATTTGACAAAGGTCAGTCGGTCTACATTTCCCGCGGACAAGCGGGTTTTCCTTGGGGTAACGATGGCCCTCCGCGCAATGACCACCCGCTCTGTATGCCACACTACTGGCCGGCAGGACAGCTTCTCACATGCAAATCGGAAGTTGCGGCCACACATCCAGTTTGGCTGCCCGTAGTTTCCAGCGGTCTTCTAAACTGGGGGGTGGCTGTGTGCGTGTCAAAGTAGGCCACAACCTGTTGGTTCAGGGAAATGCTAAGTCCTGCTGCTGAGCTGGTGATGCCTCCTCATAGGCGGGTGAAGGAAGCTGAATAGTGGACTCCAGGTAGGTTATGCTGATGGAGCTGGTACTGTCCTACCCCCCCATTCCCCAGCAGCCGCGGCAGTAGTACGTGAGCGCTGAGCGAACCCCCAGGGTCAGACCTGCAGAGGAGGGACGATGCCGGCACATAGGCAGCGGGCCAATGATTACGGGGGATTTCCCTATATTATTTGAGTTTGTCTTCCTCTCAATAGTGGGGAAAAATGGCTCCATTTTGGACGGTAGCGAGGGTTCAATAGGGTGGAGAGCCAGAGTCATCCCTCTGCCGGATGCTGATATTCGGTGTCATAGCCAGGCAAATAAAAGCATGCTGCGGACATTGCACAAGTGACCTCCGAGGGGCCCCTGCTCCATTTCATGTATATGCCTCGGTGTTTGGAGTCTCTGCCTCGTCTTCCTCATCTCATCACTACTCCAGCTGCTCTGCTCCTCCTCTCTTTGTCACCTGGGTAGCATATCCATCATTTCACCAGACAATGCTTCTGTCCAATGTCCTCCTCCTCCTCTCCTCCATTTCAGTCCACAGGACTCCCCAATGTGGCCACGAAGATGATGTTAGTCGCCACATCTCCAGTCCCCTGCCAGACAGATTTTTCAGCATCTGTTGCTGGACATGAAGCTGTGGAAGGACGTTATTCTTCCCGTAGGCCTGGCGACTGACAAATAAAACGTTGGATCCTCGAATGGCCTCAAAAACGGCAGGTGACACGCATGAGCTGCCACAGGCTAAACATCAAAGTTAACAGGGGTGTACTTCTGTCTGCCTGGATCATCCAAAAAATCGTTTAATGGCTTTTCTCTGTTCTTACAGGTCGGTCCAACATGTGCAGCTTGGAATTCAGCGGGTTGGAAACATCGCATACAGTTAGAGCGTGTTGGGGGAGGCCGTTCTCGCTGCAACTCGAGGAGGGTGTTCTGGCTTTGTAGATTGGAATAAAGTGCATGCACAGTTTCTGGCCATTTTCAGACTGTTCGGAAGATCGGTTGGAACGACTTCAGAACCTTTTTAAACCAGATTGACACGTGCGAAGCCGGGCGCCTCATGGACCATCCCTTCTCGGTGCGCGCGGACACCATGTTCCTCCATTGTCCGTCACCATGGTTCGATTTGCAGTTGGCGCGGAGGAATAGACAGCCACACATCGATTTTTGTGCATGACGCGGAGAGTACCTCCCTGTGTGACTTCGTTCGCCGAGGCCAAGGCTAGGTGATAGACTGCGTTGGACCGCTGGTGCCTACACATGTGGTATGATGAGCAGTACTTGTGGAGGCTGGATGGTGGTGGTGGGAAGGGAGGAGGAGGGGCGGGAACATTGGCGCAGGTAGCAGCAGTTTGACAACGTGGAGGAGAAAGCGCGTCTTCCTGTCCAAGTTGTTGGTGTGCGCTGGGCAGAAGCACATTCACCCTGTGGGCCGTAAAAGGGACATGTCTGGCTGAACGTAGTTACAGCTCCAGGACGTCTCGCGCTGCCGTTTGTACTTGGAACCAACGATAAGATCAAGGACTGACCCATTTCTGTTATACTATTTATGAAGGTGTACTGCCTTTTTGGAAAAGAAATTACGGCTTGGAACTCTCATCTCGGCTCGGACAAGCATTAGTTCTCCTGAATGGTGCAGAGTCACCATTTGGAAAGGGGGGACTGCAGTACAACAACTTGGACATGAGCACGGTCAGCTGCTGATCCTTAGGATGGTTTGGAAGCCATACTGTTGTTCTTTACAATGCCTTCTCTGAACGACTGCTGGGCACCATGAGTAGCGAAGGAGCAGGAGATCTGGACGGGAGAGGCTGTTCAAAGAGAACAGCTGCCTTCTGCAGAGGTGGTGGAGCCATGATTGGCTTGAAAAGGCATGCGTCACTGGGCTGCTGCTGCTGCAGCGGCAGGAGGAACCACAAATTGAGCCCACGTTTCTCCCAGGCCACCGGATGGTGACGCTGCATGTGTTGACGGGGCCGTTGTGCCAACGTTAGCTCCCTGGCCACGCTTCACTTTCTGCCCACAGATTCTACATATACCCATATTCGGACTCCTCCGGTGTCTTAGCAAAGAACTCCACACCGCGAGTTGTGATTTTACCGCCAACGCTCGCACTGAGTGATCTACTAGCCGCCGCCTGCCTCGCTGAGCCCCTGTGCGCTACTGTCTTGGACTGCGAGCGGTTTTCTACCGTGGCCGCTTGGCTCCGACCTCACACTGATGCTACCCTGCTGATCACGGCCACAACAACCCACTTGCTGGCTGCCGCTGTGACGCGCAAGTGACGTCCCTTTATCCTGACGTGATGCAAGCCCTTGCTCACCCGGCTCCCAAGTAGCGGTCGGCTACATCATCATTCTTTTTGTGTTTCATCGTCACTACTGTCTCATCCCGGTCTGGTATGCCGAAGGGACCTGCTCACCACCTGAACTCCCATGCCACTCTCCACATTATACTTTGCGCCTCTACTGCAAGAAGCTGGGGATATTGGCCCCATTTCTTCGCTGCCATGTGTAGCTGCTGACTGCCCTCATCAAATTGTTCATCCTGCTCTATAGTGCGTGAGCCCCAGACCACAAGTAGATCCCTGGTGAGGGAATGGGATGGGACAGAGGAGGGTGGAGGACAGGTGGGGCGTGTCCGCTTCCGGGGCCATGCCACTAAGTGTCGTGTCTGAGGTTCCACTGCTCTGGGCTGGGGTTGTCAATGTCATCTGGGAGGAGAGGATGACCTAGTCAACAATCATGAACCTTGGGTTGCTGAACAACACCGGCCGCTCGATGCCAGCGGGAAGTTGTGGCCTCACCGAGTGACCCCTGCTGCGACGTCACCTTGCTGTTTGCATGCGACTGGGCCGCGTTTCAGAAAAGTTTGTGCACTGCACTCGCAGTGCAGGAGGCTGCACCTTCTTGTTGACATTCTGTTTGTTCTAAATGTACAGGAAACAGTTTGAGAAGCTATTGTATATGATAAAGATTAACCCCTTTTTTGTGGTTTTTTTTTTGATCAAATGAACCCAGTAACACGCTTGGGTAACCCTTGGATATAATTGCGCTCACAATTGGCAGGAAAAATTTACTTGGTAATGTGTGTTGACATGCCTGTCGTGTTTTATAAATGTAAAGCACAACAGGGCTTAATTAACCTTGTTGTGAATTATGCTACAAGAAATAAATATATTTTGGCGTTGAAAAAGACGGTTTATTTTTGTCAGCACCAGCACACAACGCTTAATTAACGCTTAATTAAACCCTGGAATGTAAATGACGCAATAGATTGAGCACAACAAACTAAGTGTTTGTAGGTTGTGACAATGGGTATATTTCTACGCCAACAACAAGAGAATAAAATTGTATTAACCTTTGCTAGTGATTAGGCTACCAAAAAAAAATAAATATATTTGGGTTGAAAAAGACGGATTTTTTTGTGCACACCAGCTAAAACATAGCTTAATTACCCCCTTGGATGTAAAATTGCGCAATAGAATTGAGGCCACCACAAACTAGTAAGCTTTGTAGCGTGTTACAATGGTGTATTTTCTAGCCACAAAACAAGAGATAAAATTGTAATAACCTTTGCTTGATGAATTAGGTACCAAAAAAAAATATATATTTGGCGTTGAAAAAGTACGGTATATTTTTGTAGCACACCAGCAACAACGGTTCATTAACCCCTGATGTACATTGGACATAGAATTGAGGAGCCCAAAAATGAGAGTGGTATTTGTATTGTAAAAAAAACGCTTGTTTCTTTAAATGAATACAAAAGGAACTGGCTTAGAGATCCACTTGGATATTGATTGTATATGAGTGCAGTGGACGCACATGGCTGTCAGATTCCAATATAACCACAAAAACCTCTCCCGTCAAAAATTCAGAAAATAGACCATTTCAGAGAACTGTTCTGCGGCAAGCTGAGGGGGGGGGACACCCACAAAAAACGCTGTGTAAAAATCAGTTCTCAGGAAAATCGCTATCACCGCAGCGAAGCACCTTCCTTTAGTACAGTGAGAGGAGTGTGAGTCCCAGCAGCGCGCTGGTCTTATATAGGCGGTGACGTCCAGGAAAGATTCCGCCGGTCTCTGATGGCAGTCATATCTGCACATGTCATGCAGGCTATGGCCCTTCTTCCTCCACAGAGTTGCTTTGCCTTGTAACGCATGTGCTCGCAGCCATTTTTTAAAAATCGGAAAAGCAACACTTCGTTCCCGCGAATCACCCAACAGTTTCGACTTCGTTACGAACCGAAGTTTTCTGAAATTCTAAAGAAATTCCACATTCGTTAGAAATCGATTCGCCCATCTTAGTTATCAACTGAAAAAAAGAAAATGGTAATAAAGTAAACTATAATAAAATTCTAATAAATTCTGTAAACAATGTCTGTTCCAAAAAATATACTACATGGAGAGTCAACTGTACAAAATAGCATAGTGACTTTGTGATCTGTGGTAACCGGTTTATGGTATGCTGTGGCTTGGAAGGGTATAGTTATGTCGTGAAACTAAAATGGTGGTTGAAAGACTCTTTTTCCGGCACTTTTTAATGTGGGGGTCATGCAGGTTTTTGCGGGCTCATGCTGTGGCCCAGGACGGTATAGTTATGTCCAGGATAAAAATAAAAAAGGTGGTTGAAAGACTCTATTACCGGCCAGTTTTAAATCTGTGGGTCAGACAGGTTTAATGGTCATACTGCGGTACAGGAAGGATATAGTTAATGCGTTCAACTAAAATTGTGGTTCAAAGAACTCTTTTCCGGCACTTTTTATTTGGGGTCAGAAAGGTTTAAGGGTCATATGCGGGTACAGGACGTTTTAGTTAATGTCCGTTCAACTAAAAATGGTGTTGAACAGACTCCTTTTTCCGGCACTTTAAAATCTGGGGGTTCAGCAGATTTGGGGCTCTGCTGCGTTCAGGACAGGGAATTCAATGGTCAGTTAAGTAAAATAATGGTTCAAATCATACTGCCTTTGGCACTTTTTTAATTAGTGGGTCATGAGGTTTAAGGTTTATGTGTGGTTGCAAGACAGGGATAGTGAATGGTCTGTGCTTTTATTTCTGTGGTTTTATAAACCTAATTGTTTGCCTAGTGTAGCGTATACGTTGCTGTTGTGGATGTTAATTCAGCTTCTCCATCTGTTTGGTGTAAGAATGAAGGTGATGTTTCCTCTCCATCGACTTTAATGGTCAACGGCGATAATATTTATGGGACTATCGGATATTTATTGATTAATTGCGATATCGGACTATCGACCCGATGACGATAGTCAACGTAATCACTCATCACTAGTTATCTTTAATTTATGACGTACCTGCGTAGTGCCTAAATAAGTCTCACTCAGGGTGTCTTTCACATCTCCAGCGAGAGACTTTTGCTGATGAGCTGTATGAGGAAGGAGGAGTTACCTGCGAAACGTTCACGGTTGGGCGTACGGCGGTCTCTTGTTGCTAACAGCATGACAACGCTCCGCATTGCTTAAATCACATGAAGGACTTTCATATGGAAAAAGCTAAGTGCTGAATTATTGCCTCTAAGATTGCGAGATGCGTTACACTTTGTCAAAGGTTTTATGCATTGCAGTGGTCTTAATTGTATATTTATACCGAAAGTGTTTATGGGTGTTTGAAAAATTGAGAAAAAAGCAAGAAAAAGTATTCTAAATGGATCTGAGGGTGTTTTTGGGGTCATGCTGCGGTAAGGACAGGCATAGTCAATGTCTAGATCAACTAAACTGTGGTTCAAATGACTCTTTTTCAGGCACTTTTTAATCTGTGAGTCTGTAGATTTAAGGGTCATGCTGCGGTCAGGACAGGGATAGTCAATGTCGTTTAATAAAATGGTGGTTCCAAGACTCCTTTTTCCGGGCATTTTTTGTCTGTGGATCAGACATGTTTAAGGGTATGCTGCGTACAGGACAGGTTAGTCAATGTCAGTTCAACTAAAATGGTGGTTCAAAGACTCTTTTACAGCCACTTTTTTAATTGTTAGTAATGTAGATTAAGGGTCATGCTGCGTAACAGGACAGGTATAGTCAATGTCCAGTTCAACTAAAATGGTGGTTCAAAGACTCCTTTTTTAGTCACTTTTTAATCTGTGGGTCATGTGGGTTTTGGGATCATGTTGCGGTCCAGGACAGGCATAGTCAATGTCCAGTTCAACTAAAATGTCAGTTCAAAGACTCCTCTTTCCGGCACTTTTTAGTCTGTGGGTCAGACAGGTTTAAGGGTCATGCTGCGGTACAGGACAGGTAAAGTCAATGTCCAGTTCAACTAAAATGGTGGTTCAAAGACTCCTTTATCAGGCACTTTTTAATCTGTGGGTTCATGCGGGTTTTACGGTCATGCTGCGGTCCAGGACAGGCATAGTCAATGTCCAGTTCAACTAAAATGGTTGCTCAAAGACAACTTTCTTCCAGCACTTTTTAATCTGTGGGTCATGCGGGTTTGGGGGTCATGCTGTGGTACAGGTCAGGTATAGTCAATGTCCACTTCAACTAAAATGATGGTTCAAATAATACTGCCTTCTGGCACTTTTTAATCTGTGGGTCATGCAGGTTTAAGGGTCATGCTGTAGTACAAGAGAGGGATAGTGAATAGTCTGTCAGTTTTTTTCTGTGACTCTTGTTGCCTAATTGTCTTGCCTAAGATGTAGCACATATCCAGTTTGCTGTTGTGGATGTTAATTCCAGCTTCTCCACCCCTGTTTGGGTATAAGAATGAAGCTGTTGTTCCTCTCTCATAGACTTTATTGGTCATCGGCGATAATCTGTTATCGACTATCGGCTATTGGCATGATAATTGACGATATCGACTATCGATCTGATAACTATAGTTGACACAATTGCTCATCACTACCTGTGAACAGAAGTGGACTCATAGGGTGAAACGTGTGAACTTGGCGCCACCGTGACATTTTTGATTGTCTTTTTTTTAGAGTAGAGGGTGATTGAATGTATGAAAGTGTCATATGTGAGTTCATAAATCTGGCACGTGATATGCCTTGCATAGCCTATTTCTGGTGCATTCAAATGTGTTGTGTCTGTTGCTGAATATATTATTTATTGCGTCAAAACAAGTACCCTTAATAATTATAAAACTTAACTTTTAATCAATAATATGCATAATACCAAATAACTCCTGAAATCATACAGAAATGAGAAAAAAGAGAATAAATGTTGTGACTCACCACTCCAGATGGGATAATGTTCCCAAGATAAGCAGAATTTCTGCTAAAATCACTCTGATATTTGGGTTTAGTGGTCTCCAATTCATGGACATCTCCTCCCACAACATGTAAGGAATAATTAACGTCCCCGGGGTTGAGAATACAATATCTTGCCCTGCACAGATTGTCCCTAAAGAAGGAGGGAATTTCCCTTAGTGGGGTAGATGCCTCGAAAAGGGCGACCCCACAAAATGTATCCCTAACCTCACCCTATTTCTTACTCTGTGAATTAAATTAAACACCCAATACGTGTTTCGTCCAGATTACTCGTCAGTGGGAAGGTAACAAAAATTCACCAAGTGAATAAAACGAAAACCAAAAAACTAGGGCAAGGCAATCCTGTGTATGACAGGACTGAAGTAGCCACATTGATCCACATAGAGCGACGATATTTAAAGGGGAGGAGTTCCCCAAACTCCATCCCCAAGACCCCAGCCATTATGTAAAATACATGCTTAGGGGTTAATAGATATCACTATGATATATCCGAGCATACATAATACCATCAAATATGTCCGATCACAGATCTTCACAAAAATTATAGTCTAGGAACTTCCATTGTAGAGTACTATTCCAAGATCCCGCTATAATCATAGTAACAAAATCTTTATATTGCTGAATTTACCAAGAATTTTTAAAAGATGCCATTAGAACAGAATGCAGGAACAGCATCTAGATATAATACCCCAGATGTCAGTAGACAAAGGCCTAAGGTCTAGGCACATATAACAATTCGCCAAATAATGGAGGCACATATAACAATTCGCCAGATAATGGAGCTTCACATAATTGTGATTGAGACATCATAATATTTATAATAATATAGATGTAAGCAAAATTCATCAGATAACATCATAAATATTTAGAAGACCCTACAGGAAGATATACCCATTTAGAAAACCACGGTTGATATGACAAAAAAGAAAAGAGGGGACCATTAACTGGAGTTCAAAAGAATAAATGGAGGGAAGAAAAAAAGATATTGGAGAGTGGAGAAAAATCAGAGAAAGCAACTGTTAGAGAGGGTGTCATTAAGCCCCAATGAATGAATTGAACACAGTCTGAAAATCCATTGGCTCTCTTTTTGAAGGATTCTCATGTCCCAGTCACCTCCCCGGGGGGAAAGCCTAATTAGCTCAATCCCCCGAAGCTCAAATCTTTGCCACAACCCCCATGGACGGGATATCGAGCTATTTACTCCCTGTCTAATAACCCCAAGATGTTCCCAAATTCTTTTCTTTAGTTCTCTGCAGGTCTTACATAATGAAAGGGGCATATAAACCGTCCCAAATAGATGTCACCTTCTGATTTACAATTCGTAAAGTCCCTGATTTTAAACTGT
Organism: Phyllomedusa bahiana; assembly: GCA_025379985.1. NCBI lineage: Eukaryota > Metazoa > Chordata > Amphibia > Anura > Hylidae > Phyllomedusa > Phyllomedusa bahiana. The sequence continues at coordinate 81,260 of JAODAL010001408.1, forward strand.
TGGCCAGTTGACAAACTAGAGAAGGATTTACAGACCTCAATATGTTTGCAATTTTTGCATCCACCACTTCTATAACATCCCTGAGTTTGGCATCCCAGCTATGTTAGAGGCTGTTTTGGTGCCACAAAATGACAGTGGACCAGTCTATTCTGTAAACTTCTACCTTTGCAATAGGTGAAAGGCCTCGAGGGTAAGATAGATTTCAAATCCTTATCCAATAGAAGTAAGCCCCAGTGTTTAACTAGGATGTTTCTCACTTTCTCGGCTTGATCATCATATTGCCCGATGATACACATAATGTCTCTCAATGGGCCACACTGGCTAGTCAGCTCCCCCTTAGATCTCTGTATGATTTGAGGAGTTATTATGCATATTATTGATTAAAAGTTAAGTTTTATTACTATTATTAAGGGTACTTGTTTTGATGCACCAAATAATTTAGAATACTTTCTATATGATATCATATGACAGTTGCAGTGATTTGTCTGGTGCAGAATGTACCAAGTTTTGGCATACAACTGTTGATACATCTATAGAACAGGGTAATGACAAAAAACTGACAGCCCTGTTTATACATGTCGCCCATTGAGTTTTATGGGAGAGCTTTTTAGGCATGATCTTTTCCCAGAAAATAATGTATTGTATAGGCAGTGGGAGAAGCTGAGTTGTGACTATCTCCTGTTGCCAATGTTGGATCTTTTCTTATCTACTCATTGGTGTCACTTTCAGTGTAATCCTGCCTGTGAGACTACTGTCAGACTATTATCGTAACGGGTTGGTGGATTTGCTGGACCACCGCAAGCGATGATAGTTAAGCCACGCCAGGGAGCGGAGTCTAAGTAGCTCCCGGTATTCACCAGAGCCCGCCGCAAAGCGCGATGGACTTGCTGCGGCGTGAGGCTACCAGGTCGCTACCCCTGAGGTGACTTGCTTGCGATGGTGGCCGGGGTAATGCATGGTACAGAATCGTAATCCGGAGATGAAGTCCGGGACAGGCAGGAGGTCAGGACGGGCGGCAGAGGTTCGTGGTCAGAGACGGAGAGGCGGTCAGGGCAGGCGGCAAACAGGCAAGGTCAGGAAACGTAGCGGAACGGACTGGTACACAGGTAATCAATACAGAACTCCAACACTCTGAAAACACACTAAACACACACCAACGATCTGGCAGAGAGTGCAGGGGGCGTATATATAGTCTTGGAGACGGTTGTATGAGGACCTGACAAGGGGGGAGCAGAGATTGCATGAGAGGCGGTATCTGGAGATTAAGGCAAAGATGTATGGAGGGGAGAGGTTATGGAGAGCCTTGTAGGTCATGGTTAGTAACTTGAATGAGATTTGCTGGGCAATGAGTAGCCAGTGTAGGGATAGGCAGAAGAGTAGTGAGGTAAGAGGTGGATAAAATGGTTGAGGGTGGTTTGGAGGGAAGCAAAAGTGCTAGACGGGAGGCCATAAAAAAGGATGTTGCACTAATCTAGGCGGGAGATGACAAAGGCATGAACTAGCATTATTGTAGTATCGAAGTTAAGGAATGAGCATATTCGAGAGATATTTTTTAGGTTGAGGTGGCGGCAGAGGTAAGTGCTTGGATGTGTGGTTTGAAAGACAGAATGGAGTCAAAGGTTATCCCAAGGCAGTGGACTTGCAGGACCATTGAGAGTGTAGAACCGTTAACTGTGATAGAGACATCAGGTGGAGGGATAGAGTGGTATGGTGGAAAGATGATGAATTCAGTTTTCTCTACATTTAGTAAGATGGAGGATATGGATGATAGTCTGGGATCTGGGAGAGCAGAGAGTTAACATCTGGGCTATTGAAGTTTGCATGAGGCTTCCGGCTGCCGAGGCAACCAAGCATTTTCCTGCAAATATGGCGGCGATCGTAGGGTGGGGGGGAGAATGTGTGCAGCACCGTTCCTTATTTAATTAGACATCGCGACCATAATTGCCTTAATGACTAAAGTGTTAACAGCAAGAACCCATTCCCTGCTGTAAGCACCGGGTGCCACCACCCACCATGTATGGAGTGGGCCTAGCCCTTGAGCCCACTCCATAAAACCAGAATGAAATATCTCAGGCAGCCAGAAGGCTGAGTAGGGCGATGCTGTGGGAGGTTGGCAATGGGTTTAACCCCTTCATGCATAGCCCCGCAGCATCTTTCCACTCCAGCTTCCTGCCTGCCTAAGATACTACATTCGGACTAAAAGACACCCTCATTTTTCGACAGTATACGGTAAGTATCCAGCAGCATAAGCTTTTTCATATATACTAATAAAGTTGATGGAGCTGTTTCTTATAGCTCTAAAGATTTATTTCCCCAAAAAAAGACTGGTGAGGCAATTCCTTCCAAACTGACTTCCCAGGTCCTCCAATGTGAAGATATAAATGAACAGAAAAACAGCCTTTATAACAATAGTGTGAACTGGTGTTAAAGTAATGTTAAAGGAATTTAGCAAACAAGCAAACAAGCAAACAAGCAATGTGCAAGTCCTATTGTGGCTGGATATTCGGTGGTTATCATTCTACAATTAGAGATGGGTGAATTGATTCTAACGAAGTGGAATTCGTTTAGAATTTCAGGAAAACTTCGGTTCGGAACGAAGTCGAACTTTGGGGTACTTCGCGTGAACGAAGTGTGCTTTTGATTGATAAAATGGCTGCGAGCACATGGCGTTACATGGGGCAAAGAACTCTGGGAGGAAGAAGGGCATAGCCTACATGACATGTGCAGAGATGAAGCCAATCAGAGACCGGCGTGATTCTGTGACTCCAAGCCGCACTATATAAGTCCGGGCGCGACGCTGGGAGCTCATACCGCTCTCACTGTACTGATTAGGGAAGGTGCTGCCACGGCTGCTAATGATATCTCTTACTAAAGAACTCATTTTTATACAGCGATTTTTGGGGGGTGTCTCAGCTTGTCTCAGAGACTGCTTCTCTTAACGTTCTATTTCTGATTTTGTGGGGTATTGGATCTGAAGTCCAGTGTGCGTCCAGTGCAGCTGCATATACATTTTAATGCTATCTGCTCACAGCACATTGAATATCCAAGGGTGATCTAAGCCTGTTCCTGTTGTATTCATTTAAAGAAACAGCGTTTTTACAATACAAATACCACTTCATTTTTGGCTGCTCAATTCTTTTGCGCAATTTACATCCAGGGGTTAATTAAGCGTTGTTCTGCTGCTGTGGTGACTAAAAGAAACCGTCTTTTTCACCGGCAAAAAATACATTTTTCCTGTAGCATAATTCACAAGTGAAGGTTAATTACAAGTTTTTCTCTTGTTGTGTAGCGTAAAATACACGCCATTGTAACACGCTACAAAGCTGGTAGTTTTTGGCTGCTCAATTCTTTTGCGCAATTTACATCCAGGGGTTAATTAAGCATTGTTCTACTGCTGTGGTGACTAAAAGAAAACGTCTTTTTTTTTGTAACACGCTACAAAGCTGGTAGTTTTTGGCTGCTCAATTCTTTTGAATAATTTACATCCAGTGGTTAATTTAGCGTTGTTCTGCTACTGTGGTGACTAAAAGAAACCGCTTTTTTCACGGGCAACAAAGACGTTTTTCCTGTAGCATAATTCATAACCGAAGGTTAATTACAAGTTTTTCTCTTGTTGTGTGGTGTAAAATACATGCTATTGTAACACGCTACAAAGCTGGTAGTTTTTGGCTGCTCAATTCTTTTGCGTAATTTACATCCAGTGGCTAATTAAGCGTTGTTCTGCTGCTATGGTGACTAAAAGAAACCGTCTTTTTCACCGGCAAAAAAGACATTTTTCCTGTAGCATAATTCATAACCAAAGGTTAATTACAAGTTTTTCTCTTGCTGTGTACCGTAAAATACACACCATAGCAAAACACTACAAAGCTGGTAGTTTTTGGTTGCTCAATTCTTTTGTGCAATTTACATCCAAGGGTTAACTAAGTATTTTTCTGCTGTTGTACTTAGTAAAAGAAACTTTATTTTTTAACGCCAAAGAAGCAATTTTGCCTGTAGCATAATTCATATCCGAAGGTTAATTAAGCCTGTTTGTACTTTTACATTCATTAAAATACACAGTGTTTTTAAACGACACATACAAGTAAATTTTTCCTGGCCATTTGTGGAGCGCAATTTATATCCAAGGGTTACCCAAGCTTGTTACTGGGTTCATTTGGTGTCAAATACAGGGTGTGTATTTATCATATACAGATATCTTCATCAAACAGTGTCTGTACATTTTAGAACAAACAGTATGTCAGACAGAGAGGTGGCAGGCTCTTCACCTGCGAGTGGCAGAGGCACAAACATTCATGGAGCAGGCCCAGGTCGCATCACAGCAAGGGGACATCGCAGCAGGGGTCACTCGGTGAGGCCACAACTGCAGCTGTCATCTAGCGGCCGTGTGTTGTTCAGCAACCCAATGGTCCTTGATTGGTTGACTAGGTCATCCACTTCCTCCCAGATGACATCTGACAACCCCAGCCAAGAGTCGGTGGGAACGTCAGACACAACCCTCAGTTGCCATGGCCCGGGAGCGATCTAGATCTACTATGTGGTCTGGGCTCAGCACCACTATATAGCGAGGATGAACAATTTGAGGAGGGCAGTCAGCAGCTACTTAGCAGCGAAGAAATGGGGCCAATATCCCCTGCTTCTTGCAGTAGGCGGCAAAGTATAGATGTTGAGAGTGGCATGGGAGGTCATGTTGTGAGGGGTCAGCCTCTGCATACCAAGACCGGTGATGAGGACAGCAGTGACGATGAAACACAAATAGATGATGATGTAGCCGACCGCACTTGGGAGCCGGGTGAGGCAAGGGCTTATTCATCGTCAGGAGTAGAGGGCGTCAGCTTGCGTGTCAGGCAGCGGCGCAGCCAGCAAGTGGGTTGTGTGGCCGTGAGTCAGCAGGATAGCAACAGTGTGAGGTCGGGAGCCAAGCGGCCACGTGGTAAAAAACCCGCTTCGCAGGTCCAAGAAAGTAGCGGCACAGGGGCTCAGCGAGGCAGCGGCGGCAGTAGTCACTCAGTGCGGAGCGTTGGCGATAAAACCAGCTACTCGGCAGTGTGGCTGTTCTTTGCTAAGACACAGGAGGAGCCGAATATGGGTATATGTAGAATCTGTAGGCAGAAAGTAAAGCGTGGCCAGGGAGCTAACGTTGACACCATGGCCCTGCGTCAACACATGCAGCATCACCATCCGGTGTCCTGGGAGAAACGTGGCTCAGATGTGGTGGTCCATCCTGCTGCCGCAGCAATGGCAGCAGTAGCGGCCAGTGGCACGCATGCCATTGCAGCCAGTCAAGGCTCCACCACCTCTGCAGAAGGAATCTGTTTCTCTTTGACATCATCTCCCAGTCCAGATGCTCCTGCTCCTCGCTACTCATGGCGCCAGCAGTCGTTCAGCGAGGCGATTGCAAAGAGACAACAATATTCGTCCAACCATCCTAAGGTGCAGAAGCTGACCGTGCTCCTGTCCAAGTTGTTAGTACTGCAGTCCCTCCCTTTCCAAATGGACTCTGCACCATTCAGAGAACTAATGGCTTGTGCCGAGCCGAGATGGAGAGTTCCAAGCCGTAATTTATTTTCCAAAAAGGCAGTACCAGCCCTTCATAAATATGTAGAACAGAAGGTGGGCCAGTCCTTGAGCTTATCGGTTTGTTCCAAGGTGCACGGCAGCGCGGACGTCTGGAGCTGTAACTACAGTCAGGGCAGTACATGTCTGTTACGGCCCACTGGATGAATGTGCTTCTTGCCCAGGCACACCAACAACTTGGACAGGAGACGGCGCTTTCTGCTCCACGTTGTCAAACTGCGGCTCCTGCGCCAATGTCCGCCTCCTCCTCCTCCACCACCACCACCCCAGCCTCCACAAGTACTGCTCCATCATACCACATGTGTAGGGCACAGCGGTGTCACGCAGTTCTACACCTGGCTTGCCTCGGCAAACGAAGTCACACAGGGAAGGAACTGCAAGAAATCGATGTGTGGCTTTCTCCGCGCCAACTGCAAATCGGAACCATGGTGACGGACAATGGGAGTAACATGGTGTCTGCACCGCACAGAGAAGGGATGGTCCATGCGCCCTGCATGGCGCATGTGTTCAATCTGGTTGTGAAAAGGTTCCTGAAGTCTTCCACCGATCTTCAGAAGATTCTGAAAATGGCCAGGAAACTGTGCATGCACTTCATCCATTCCTACAAAGCCAGGAACACCCTCCTCGAGTTGCAGCGGCAGAACGGCCTCCCCCAACACACTCTGATATGCGATGTTTCCACCCGTTGGAATTCCAGCCTGCACATGTTGGACCGACTGTATGAACAGAGAAAGGCCATTAACGATTTTTTGATGATCCAGGCGGACAGGAGTACTCCCCTGTGTAACTTTGATGTCAGCCAGTGGCAGCTCATGCGTGACACCTGCCGTTTGTTGAGGCCATTCGAGGAGGCCACGTTATTTGTCAGTCGCCAGGACTACGGGATGAATAACGTCATTCCACTGCTTCGTGTCTTGCAACAGATGCTGAAAATTCCGTCTGGGCAGGGGACTGGAGAGGTGACGACTACATCTCGCGGCCACATGAGTCCGGTGGGGACTGAAATGGAGGAGGAGGAGGACATTGGAGCACAAGCATTGTCTGGTGAAATGAGTGGATTTTCTACCCAGGTGACAAGAGAGGAGGAGCAGGAGCAGCTGGAGGAGGTAGATGGAGATGAGGAAGATGAGGCAGATGACCCGCAAGCACCGTGGCAGTATACAGTGGAGATGGAGGCAGGGAGCCCCTCAGAGTCACTTGTGCAGATGGCCCGCAGCATGCTGATTTGCCTGGCTAGTGACAGCCGAATAGTCAGCATCCGGCAGAGGGATAACTTCTGGCTCTCCACCCTATTGGACCCTCGCTACCAGTCCAAAATGGGAGCCTCTTTTGCAGCTATTGAGAGGGAGGACAAACTCAAAAACTATAGGGAAATCCTCCGTAGTCAGTTGGCCGCTGCCTATGTGCGGCATCGTCCCTCCACTGACAGGTCTGACGGGGTTTTTTTCTGCGCTCACGTACTACTGCTGCGGCTGCTGGGGGAAGGTGGGGGGTAGGAGCAGTACCAGCTCCATCAGCAGCAACCTAAGCCTGGAGTCACTGATGAGCAGCTTCCTTCACCTCCTCTAATGAGGAGGGCAGTTGCCAGCAGCAGCAGGACCTGGAGCAGACCCTGAACCAACAGGTGGTGGCCTACTTGGACAGCACTCTGCCACCCCAGTTAGAAGATCCGCTGAACTACTGGGCAGCCTGGATGTGTGGCCGCAACTTGCCGAGTTTGCAGTGGAGAAGCTGTCCTGTCTGGCCAGTAGTGTGGCATCAGAGCGGGTGTTCAGTGCGGCGGGGGCCCTCGTTACCCCAAGGAGAACCCGCTTGTGCACGGGAAATGTGGAACGACTGACCTTTGTCAAGATGAATAAGGCGTGGATCGGCCAGGATTTACACACACCAATGCCTTAGGCGTCAGACTACATCAGCCATGACGCCTCACCCAAACTGTGAAAAATGAGTCTGGGTTCAAACTACCTGCCTCAGCTACTATTCTGATGCCACCACCCGCCTGATGCCACACATCTGCTGACAGTTTCTCTATCTGCCACCAACCATCTTTACCAGGGACTGGTATTGCCACCCACCTCCACACTCATTGTGCCATTTTATGACCTCATGCTGCTGCTGCTGTTGCTGGTGCCGTGACATCCACACTGTGTCATTGTGCCACTCTCTGACCTCATGCTTTTGCTCCTGCCGCCGTCAAATCCACGCTCTGTCAATGTGCCACTCTGTGGCCTACTCCAATTTTTGCCACCTCCAGAATGTCATTGTGCCACTGTCTGACCTCATGCTGCTGCCGCTGTGACCTCCACTCTCTGTCATTGTGCCACTCTGTGGCCTACTCCAGTTTTTTGCCACCGCCAGAAGGTCATTGTGCCACTGTCTGACCTCTGCTGCTGCCCCCCCCTGACCTCCCCTCTCGTCATTGTGCCACTCTGTGGCTTACTCCCGTTTTTTCCAACCCCCAGAAGTCATTGTGCCCCTGTCTGCCCCATGCTGCTGCCGCCGTCACCCAACCTCTGTCTTTTCCATTCTGTGGCCCACTATGTTTTTTCCACCTCCAGAAAGTCATTTTGGCCCCTGTCTTTTGGGTCATGCTGCGGGTGCCGGACCCCACACTGTGTCATTTTGCACTGCGACCTCGGGCCGTGGCTGCTGCGGACCCACACACTCGTCATTGTGCCACTGTCTAACTCATGCTGTGCTGTGCTGTGCCGTGACCTACACACGTGTCATTGTGCCAACTGTGGGCCTACTTGTTTTTGCCACCTCCGAATGTCTTGTGCCCCCTGTCTGACCCCTTTTCTGCTGCCCCCCGTCACCTCCCTTTCTTCATTGGACTTGTGGCTATACTTTTTGCCACCCCAGAATGTATTGTGCCCCTGTTGACCTCATGTCTGTGCCGGACCCACCATGTTCATTGTCCATGCTGACCCTCTGCTGCTTGGGGTGCGCCGGACCTACACATTGTCTTGTGCCATTCCTGGCCCCCTCTGTTTTTTGCACCTCCGAAGTCTTGTGCCCTGTCTGACCTCTGCTGTGCTTGGCTGTGCCGTAACAAGAACTGTGTCATTGTGCCCCTCTGTGGCCTACTCCCCGTTTTTGCCACCGCGAATGTGATTGTGCCACTGTCCCCCTCATGTTTGGGTGCCGTGACCTCCAACTGTGTCATTGTGCCACTCTGTGGCCCACTCCTGTTTTTGCCCCCCCAGAATGTCATTTTGCCCTGTCTGATCTCAAGCTGCTCCCCCATCACCTCCCCCCTGTCATTTGCCACCTGGCCTACTCCATTTTTTCCCCCTCCAGAAATTTTATTGTGCCCCCTGTCTGACCTCATGCTGTTGCTGTGGCTGCTGCCGAACCCACAAACTGGCATTGTGCCATCTGTGGTCTACTCCTGTTTTTGGCCCCCTCCCGAATGTTATTGTGCCCCTGTTGACCTCATGCTCGGCTGCCGTGACCTCCACACTGTTCATTGTGCCCTCTGTGGGTAATCCGTTTTTGCAACCCCCAAAGTCATTGTGCCACTTTGACCTCAGCTGCTGCCGCCGTCACCCCACTCTCTGCATTGGCCCTCTGTGGCCTCTATGTTTTTTCCCCCCAGAATGTCATTGTGCCACGTCTGACCTCATGCTGCTGCTGCCATGACCTCACCTATGGATTTTTGCCCCTGTTGACCTCATGCTGCTGTGTGGTTTCGCCGTGCCTACACACTTGTCATTGGCCATTCTTGGCCTCCTCCTGTTTTTTCCACCTCCGAATGTCATTGTGCCCTGTCCCGACCTCATGCTGCTGCTGTGGCTGTGCCTGACCTAAGAACTGTGTCTTGTGCCATCGTGGCCTCTTCTGTTTTTTTCCCCTGCAGAATGTCAATGTGCCACTTCTGCCTCATGCTGTGCCGGGCCTCACCCCCACTCTTGTCATTGTGCCACTCTTGGCCTACTCCCTTTTTGCCACCCCGAAAACATTGTGCCACTGTCTGACCCCATCTGCTGCTGTGGGCTGCCTGACCCACAAACTGTGTCTTGTGCCCCTCTGTGGCCTACTCCTGTTTTTGCCACCCCCAAAAGTCTTGTGCCACTGTTTTTGACCTATGTTGCGTGCGTGACCTCCACACGTGTCATTGGCCCCTTGTTGCCCCACTCCTTTTTTGCCACCTCCAGAAAAGTATTGTGCCAGTCTGACCTATGGCTCCGCCGTACCCCACTCTCTGTCATTGTGCCACTCGTGGCCTACTCCAGTTTTTGCCACCTCCGAAGTCATTTTTCCCTGTTGACCTCATGCTGCGCTGTGGGGGCTGCCGTGCCTACAAACTGTGTCATTGTCCACTCTGTGGCCTACTCCCGTTTTTGCCCCCCTCCAGAAAAGTCTTGTGCCACTGTATGCCTTGTGTGGCTGCCGTGACCTCCCAAAAGTGTCAAAGTGCCCCTCTGTGGCCTACTTTGTCCTTTTCCCCCTCCAGAATGTCATTTGCGAGTCTGACCTCATGCTGCTTCGCCATCACCCCCACTCTCTGTCATTGTGCCTCTCTGTGGCCTACTCCATTTTTGCCACTCCAGAATTCATTGTGCCCCTCTGACCTATGCTGCTGCTGTGGCTGCCCGTCCTACTAAAGTGTCTTGTGCCATCTGTGGCCTACTCCTGTTTTTGCCCCCTCCCAAAAATTTATAGTGCCCCCGTCTGACTATTGCTGGTGTACTACGCCGTGACCCACAAACTGTGTCATTGTGCCACTCTCTGGCCCCCCTGTTTTTGCCACCCCATAATGTCATTGTGCCAATGTTGACCTCATGTGCTGCTGTGGCTGTGCTGCCGTGCCCCCACCTCTGCATTTTCCACTGTTGACCCCATGCGCGCTGGGCTGCTGCCGGACCTACACACTGTTCTTTTTGCCACTCTCTGGCCTCCCCCTTTTTTCCCTCTCCAGAATGTCATTGGTCAGCTGACTTCGCTGCGCGTGGCTGCTGCCCGGGAACCCCACAAAAATGGCATTTGCCCCTCTGTGGCCCCCTCCTGTTTTTGCCACCTCCAGAATGTCATTGTGTCTTGCGACCTTATGTGCTGCGCTTTACCCCCACACGTTCTTGTGCCACTCTGTGGGCCCACTCCCGTTTTTTCCTCCTCCCCCAAAAAGTCATTGTGCCACTGTCTGAACTCATGCTGCTCCGCCCTCACCCCACCTCTGTCATTGTTTCCCCTCTGTGGCCACTCCTGTTTTTTCCACCTCCATAATGTCATTTTGCCACTGTCTGACCTCTTGTGCTGTGGCTGCCGCCATCACCCCCACACTCTGTCCGATGTTTTCCACCTGAGCCCCCCCACTTGTTTTTTTTTCCCCCGCTATCGCTGCATGACTATATCAGCTACATTTCCCCCGTTTTTTGGTCAGTTTTCCCCCTTTTAAATGCCCAGGGGAATTTTTTTAGGAAGTTTTTTTTAAGACAGCGGCTCATGTGCGTTTTATACTAAAACACAACATTGTAGGGAAACCAAACCAAGCTCCCCCTGCATATTTAAGCATGGCACAACATTTACAGCACCCTGAGGCTCTTGCAGCCTGGAAATAGCTTTTTTTAAAGCGATTCGTCCCAAAGTAATTCGGACCGAATTTATTTTTGTCGGGAAATTCGGCGAAGTGACCGAACCGAATTTTTGAGAAATTCGCCCATCTCTATCTACAATCTATAGGATGATCCTCTGATCCCCTGTCCCTGGAGGAAGCCTTTAAATCTTGCTATAAAAACACTGCATAAAAGTTAGATAATTTGCATGCCACTTTCTTGGTCTATATTCAAAATCACTTTTTATTACAAATAAAGAAATACTAGAAGCAGGTATTTATTAGAAAATGAAGTATCTAATGTAGAGGCATAGTTTTACCAACCTATACAACATGTCATAATTTGAGAGTCCTAAAGGCCCAACATCTTATTTGATCAATGTTACATGCTTTGCTTAACTTAGGACAGGTGTCTGGGTAACTACATATTTTAGTCAGTGATAGTAGTCTCCATTAAATTGGTGATTTATATATCACTTGTTTTCCACAGTTCAAAAGTTAACATGACTCCATCTCTTTTATTAACTGAATGAGCAGGACTCTCTCACAGTAGTGTGAGGAGAGCCTTGTGAAATGGGATAAAGTGAGGTTAAAGGAGTTTTATTGTTTGTACTGTTCGTGCTCTTCAGCTAATTCTCTGAGATTGAATTTGAAATCCAGGGGCAAGTCTCTTCTCTAGCAGGCCCGTCTCTCCGCCAGGAGGCATGTTCTCTCCTCCTGAAGACCTGTGACATCATCATTCTGGGTGAGGCAGTAGAAGCAGAAAAATGTCTGGAGAGAACAGATCTGCAGCCTCCTGCATGCTTGTCATGTGTCTGCAGAGCTTCATCTCCAGGCTCCACAAGCTTCCTTGCTGTGCTATATGCAGTTATACACCATAGTTGGCAACTTTTGAAAATGAAAAAGCAGGAGATAATAGTGGGCGGCGCGCTTAGCACGCCGCGGCAAAAATTTGCATGGACACGCCCACCTTGTCTGTATGCCACACCCCTTAAAAAGCCACACCCACTCCACCTAACTGCATAATGGCTTTGGAAGAAAGCCAGGTAGATGCCCTTATAGCCAGGTTTGTAACCCCCCATAAGAGGTAGATGCCCCTTGTAGCCAAGTAGATGCCCCCCTGTAGCCAGGTAGGTGCCCCCTTTAGCCAGGTAGGTGCCCCCTTTGTTAGCCAGTTATTGCCCCCCTTGTTATCCAGGTTAGTGCCCCCATTGTTTGCCAGGTAGATGCCCCCTCTGTTGCCAGGTAGATGCCCCCTCTGTTGCCAGGTAGTGCCCCCTCGTTGCCAGGTAGATGCCCCCTTTGTTAGCCAGGTAGATGCCCCCCTTGTTGCCATGTAGATGCCCCCTCTATTGCCAGGTAGTGCCCCCTCTGTTGCCAGGTAGTGCCCCCATTGTAGCCAGGTAGTACCCCCCTTGTTGCCAGGTAGATTGCCCCCTTTTTGCCAGGTAGATGCCCCCTCTGTTGCCAGGTAGTGCCCCCATTGTTTCCAGGTAGATGTCCCCTCTGTTGCCAGGTAGATGTCCCCTCTGTTGCCCTGTAGTGCCCCCATTGTTGCCAGGTAGATGTCCCCTTTTGTTGCCAGGGAGATTCCCCCTATGTTGCCAGGTAGTTCTCCCATGAGTTGCAAGGTAGATGTCCCCTCTGTTGCCAGGTAGATGCCCCCTCCCGTTGCCAGGGAAATGCCCCCATTGTTGCCAGGCAGACCCCCCCAAAATAGCTAATAAAAAAAAAAATAATAAAACCCACTTACCTCACCAGGCTCCTTCAGCACGGCCGCTCCGGACGATCTCCTCAGCAGCGCAGAGGGAAGTGAGAGCAGCCGCGCGTCACTTCCCCCGCAGCCGCGCGTCACTTCCCCTGCGCCGCTGACCTGTATGTGCGGCGCACACACCGGCGCCGGACATACAGGGGGGGGAGGGAGGAGAGGAACGATCCCTCCTGCCTCCTCCCTGCACAGCGAGACTCCGGGCGGGTGAAGCGGGCGCCAGCGGCCGCTTCACCCGCCTGTAGGAGCGGCCGGCGCCCAGAGTAGCGCACTAGCGCTACTCTGTCGCCGCGGCCATTTAAAGAGCCCCCCGCCGCCTGCTGGCGGCGGGAGGAATGCCAACTCCCCCGGGAGGGGGGGGGGGGGGGACCCAAATAGCGGGACCCCCCCGCCAAAAACGGGAGAGTTGGCATGTATGATATACACACAGCCTGAACTGATGAGACATGTGAGGAGTGTACACTACCCCCCTTCCCCTCTGTTACCAGGCAACAGACTGGGTTATATGGAGAAATGCACATTGCCCTCCCCCTCCTCCTCTCCCCCCTGTTAACAGGCAGGAGACTCTATAATACTGTGTTATATGAGGGGATCTATGAGTTAAACAGCCAATAATTGCCCAGATCATTCACCCTAGAGCTGGGAGATCAGTATAGAACCAGCAGACCTTGGTTCCACTATCGTTTTTTAAACACCCCCCAGGGGGGTTTTTGGAAAAACACGAGTGTGCAGGCAGCCAATCACAGCGCAGGGTGCGGGGGAACAGACCCGTTTCCTTTTGTGAGGGCTTTAAACCCCAAAAAGGTTTTAAATGAAATGTCACCCCGGGCCAATCACAGTGCAGGGGGAAAAGTACATGGGGGGAAAGGATGGGCCAAGCGGCGTTTTCTCGCAGCAGCAGCAGAAAAGAATAAAAGTTTTTAAAGGAAAAGCTCTTATTGCTAAACCCAAAGTGATATGGGAAAAAGGGCAAACCAATTACAAAATTTTCTTTTTTTTACTGCCCCCTAATCTGAGCCCATGATTTTTTGAAAAACCCCCTTTGACTGTTTGGAATACACTTAGTCACATGGTAAGTTTTGAGGTTTTTCACAAAAAAGGACTACTTTTTTTTAAATTACATTTTTTTAAATGCATTTTTTTGGGATTGAAATTTTAAATTTGATAGAATCTGTAATATGAATTTATACAAATTGTATATGCAATAAAACCAAACTTCCCATTTGTCACTTTCCCTTTTTAAAAAATTTATATTTGCATATATAAAAACTTTTTTTTTGTATATTGATGTTTTATTTATTTAGTTAACTGGGAAGGGAAACAAAAGGGTTTTACTGGTACATCAACAATAACTCCCTTTGCTTGACTATGGTTTCAATAAAGAATTGAAATGTTGCGCCCAAAAAAAAAAATTGGGGTGAATAAACCCAAAGTTTTTTTGAGTTTTTTAGAAAAGCTTTTCCATGAAAATCAAAGATGCCATGGGGCCCCACTTTTTACGAAAAAAAGTTTAATCAATTTTTCTTTGTGCGAAAAGAAAAATCTTTTCCCAAACTCTAATAGGATTTTAGATCGATTTATTTAAAAAATTTTTTTCTTAAAAAAAAGGGCCCCTTCACTATTTTTTATGACTAAGAAATTTAAGGGTTATATGATGATAAACTCTTAATAGAGATGGTAAAGGCGATATGCCAGGTTTTAAATTTTTCACAGCAAAAAAAAGTATTTTTTTTATTTCGGAAAACCCCGATGGAGAATCTCTAAAAGATGGTGAGTAAATTTTTGCCAGATTTAGGCTTGTCCACAATGCATAAAAAAAAACGATCGTTTTCTCCGGCGTTTTTTCCTTTTTTTTTAAAAGCGCCGAAAGGTTACGATTGGGTTGGGTGCGGGGGAACCAATGGGCGGGCAATTTTAAAGAAAAGAAGGGGGGGAGCTCCCGGGGGGGTCTTTAAACCAACCCACCCCTGGGGCCTTTTTCCCCCCTGCCCCTTCCCTTTTCGGCCCCAAAGGCCGGGCGTTTTATACAACATGCTGAATAATACGCTGGCCTTCTCTTTTTTTTCCCCTATCTTCCCTTTACAATACAATTGTATGGGGGACGCCCGGGGGAAAACAAGAAGCGACCGGGGGATTTTGACAAAGTGTGACAAAAGCCCCGGCGGTCCTGCATCAGAGAAAAAACGACGGGTTTTTTGGGCCCCCTTTTTTTTTGGTTCTGAAATTGGGAAAATTGGTAAAAGACCCAAAACCTTAATTAAAAAAGCAAAACACTGTGAAATTTTAAATGTTTTTATTTTTTTTTTGTAGCCCTGTAATTGGTTTTCAAAAAAATAAATTTCTGAAATCCGCACACAAACCCTTTTTCCCTGGATAAACATTTTTAAAATTGTTATCATCTGAAAAGCCCTTTACACCCCGAGAACCCCAAAAACTAAAGGGGCTTTCCCCCCAGTGCGTTTTTCTTTTTTTTCCCGCAGAAATACACAAACTTTGGGTGTACCCAATTAGAAAAAAATAAAAAAACCAAAAAATGCACAGTGGTGAACGCCCAAACCCAAAAGGATGTTTCCCCGCAGAGGTTTTTTTTTTTGCCCTTTTTGAACAGAAATGTACAGCATTAACTGCTTTTGGGCCTTTTTGCCCAAAAAAAAGATAAAAATGCAAAAAAAAAAAGCTTTTTTGGCTAAAAATCACGCAAAGGGTTTCGGGGAACCTCTCCTTGAATAATTAAAGGGAAAGCACACCGCCCCCTTAAAGTTTTTTTAACCCCTGTAAAATCCGGGAAAGTTTTAAATAAAAACGGGAAAAATAATAAAAAGATGCCTGAATTTTCTTAGAGAGTCTGAAAAAAATAGCAGTAAGGGAATGTTCACACGGTGTTTCCTAGATGCGTGTTTGGATCTGTGTTTCAGACCCTAAAGGGGCCCAAAAACCTTTCAACTAAAAATTTGTTGTGTATTTACTTTGCTTAAAATTTAAAACCCTTGAAACCCGGGGTTTCAAACCCAAATTTGGTTTTTTAAAATTGCTTTTCTTTCTGATTTTGTTCAAAAAATTTAAACATATCTTTTAATTGATCTTTTTTGTGGGGCAGACACCATATTTAAAATATTTTTTGCTGCAGCAAAAAACCATCCAGAAAATTCCCACACCTTGGGTGGGGTGTTAGATACTTTTTTTAAGGGCGCATTTTGGGAAAAACTTTTTTTTTTGGATCAAAAACATATTTAAAAATGCCATTTTAAAAAACCCAAAAGAAAAATTTTTTTATTCTGGGAAAAAAATAAAAAAAAGCCCAAACCCAAGAAAATTTTCATTACAAAAAAAAAAAAAATATGGAAAGGGGAAAAAAACAACATAAGTGGAACAAACCCAGTGCTGGGGCCTTCGGGGTTGGTAAAAAAGGGTTTCAGAAATTTAAGTCCGTAAGGGAAAAGAAACGTCGGGGCCACAAATCAAAGAAAAAATTTCAAACACTGAAAAAACCCCCCAAGGGGGGCCAGAAGCCAGTCAGGAGCAAAGACCCGGGGTCAGGAGGATAGCTGAGGTCCAGAACAGAAACAGAGGTCTGGAATGTGAAATCGAAGCAGTAACAATGCCACTGATGTGTGGGCAAGCCAGAAACTATAAAAATTTATGAAAAAACACAAAAAAAAAAAAATTTGGGGTTTGAGTCTTTATTTTCGAATTTTGAAAAATGCCCGGGTTCGAAATTTTCCAAAACCCTATTTAAAAGTCAAGGGGAGATGATGTTCAGGTTAATTTTTTATACTAAAAAAGGGTTTGAGGAAAAACCCGGGAAATTTACCTTCCAAAAAGAGGAAAATGGAATGTGGAACAACTTATTGGAAAAAAATTTTGGGGTTTAGAGTCACAGAAAAAAATTCCCCAGGCTAAAAATAATTCTTTCCTTTAAAGGGCTAACTGAATAGATCAGGACTGCATAGCTATACAAAGGGGGCAGCAGTAAAATTTGCAGGGTTCCTTTGACACATAAGAAGATGGGGGGAAAACACAGGTTTCCTTTTGACCAGGGTTTAACCCGACGGGAAACCCCCCCTTTCCCTTTTTTCACAAGGGCCCAAGAACTTCAATTTAAATGCCTCCAGGCGGGGACAAAAATTTGGACAACCAGTAACCATGGGGTTTTGCGGGAAAACATGCCAATGGGGAAATCGGGGTTTTTCTCTTTTCCACTACATATTGGGTTTGGCAGTACCATTTTTGGAACGAAAAAAATTGGCAAGGGGGGAGCCGCGAGGTTCCGTTCCATACTTTAGGGGGGCCCAAATACCATTAGGGGGCAGGGGAAAACATGGCAAGGGGAACAGCAGGGTTCCCGGGTTTCCCCTACATTAGGTCCCCCTTCCCTTTGGGGGCAGCAAAAAACTTTGGCCAATGGGGGAAATGGGGGGTTTCCGGTTTCACTAGATTAGATGCCAAAACAGTTCCCAAACCCTTTTCTGTTTCCCGGGTGTGGGGGCATAAGAAAAAACTTTTTCCCCCAAACCACCCCAAAGCTAAAAGGGCCTGAATGTCGCTTTGGGCCTGGCTTTTTTGGGCCTTGGAAAAATGTTTGCCTTCCCCCGGTGGTCACAGATGGGTTCCACCAAAATCATGGCCCGGGAATTTCCCCCCGAAATTTTTCAGATCCCGAGCGGCCCATTTTTTTGGCCAGAAAAGTTTGCCCCCAAACCCCTGACGGCCCCTTTTCAGTAAAAATCTCCAGCTTTTTGGGCTGCAACTACGTCCACCAAAGTCCATCTCATTACAAACACACGGACTAGAAATCACAGTCAAAGGCATTACATCTCACTGACTGCTCACTGGGTGAGTTTAGTTTATGGGGTGGGCCTCGGGGGGAAAGGGTTCGGCCAAAAAGGGCTTCAACGTGGCCAGGATGGAGCAGAGTCCAGATCCCCAACCTTGAGGGGTAGCATGATGTGCCAAGAGAAACCTGGCCGTTCTCAAGTTAATTTGTCCCGGAGAACGTCAATGCATAGGTCGCTAGCTGTGGACGGGTCTGCTTACTGAGAACGACCAATGACTGGGTGCTAAGAACCTGGTGCCAGGCAAGGTGGTGTGCGACAACGGGAGCAATCTCCTTGCTGCCCTTAAGGTCGGTAGACTTAAGCACATCCCTTGCCTGGCACATGTCATGAACCTGGTTGTGCATAAATATCTCAAGCGCTACCTGGGTCTTGGCTGTCTTCTGAGGAAGTCTTGAGGTATTAGCTCACACTTCAGGCATTCGCACCCTGATTTGGTATGACTGGCAGCATTGCAGCGTGATCTGGGCCTCCCCGTCCACTGTCTGATATGTGATGTGGCAACACGCTGGAATTCCACCCTCCACATGCTCCAGCGATGGTGGCAGCAGCTTAATGCCATTATGCAGTGTGAAATGTCGCATGGCCTTACTATCAGTGGTGCGGACCTCGGGCTCTTGACCCATAGAGAGTAGAGACAGGTGAAGGATCTCTGCACCATCCTTGGCAATTTTGAAGAGGCCACCAAAATGGTCAGTCGGGATGATGGCATTGTCAGCACGACCGCTGTGGTTATATTTTTACTGGGACAAGCGTTAGACACTCTGCGGCAGCAGGTCCCACCAGTGATGGAGGAGGATGAGGCGGACACAGAGCCTCACTCGCCAGAGGATGTAGACAGCCCGACTGTTTCTCAATTGTATAGGTCTCATTTAGGCGGTATTTTGAGGTTGAGGGCGGGTGCAGGACGGCAGTTCAGCACACAGAGTAGGGCTCATGAAGCTAGCCAGGGCTTTGGTGGCGGTCAGGATGAGGAAGTGGAGGAGGATGAGGAGGCAGTGGTGGACACCACCGGTACTGATTAACCTCCATTGGTAAGAGATTGGCACAGATTACAGGAAGAGGAAGAGGAGGAAGATTCTGTTAGTGCCCCTCGACCCTGAGGCTTGGCAGATCACGGCAGCATCTCACACATGAGTGCCTGCCTGCAATAAGATCCACGCATCTAGGCAATAAACATGATCAGCGAGATACAAAGGCGGAGGGATTCTATACGGTTTGAACTAGTTCTCTTGGCTGTGGTATATTAACCGCTTGCAGACGCAGAGCAGTGAGCTAGTTCTTTGTGAGGACAACACCTGCCGAAGGAGGGAAGGGATTTCAGTGCTGACACCTAGCTTCGCTGGAGACTACACAGGGTTTTCTAAATGTTTTTTTGTCCAGTATCACTACAAGCACAAAAAAATCGCCATGCCTAAGAGAAAGGTTAATGTCGCTGATGCTGGTGATGCCAAGGATGAGCCAGCCAGAGAAGGTTGACATGGTTGGCAGCTAAACCAGCTCCACCAAAAGCCGAATCAATGTCAAATAGGAGTCAATGTCAAAAAGGAGTCAAAAAGCAGTAAAGGAACAGTCTGAGGACAAAAAAGTTCCAGCAAAGGGAAAGAAACGAGCAAAGGGTAAACAGACTGAAGAAGCTAACAAAGAAGAAACTAAGGAAGATCTGCCATCCGAAAATGGAGAGGCAAAAACTGATGAGGCCCCAGCATCCATTGGAGGAGACAAGGAATCCAAATCTGAATAACCTACATCTGTTCAAGTCTTTTAGAAGTGGTTCCTGTACCTCCCTTGTACTATTCAGAGGAATATTTTTATCAGCTATTTTGTAAATGCAAGTTTTTTAGTAGTTTAATTCCAGATAACACATTTTTAAAATAGGAGGGAATCCCACCACATCTTTGAGCTTTTTAAATTGTATTAAGTATTTTGGAATGCTATGCCCATTATATGCAGTTGCCAATTGTCTAGAAATTGCGATGAGCTGTTGTTTTTTTCTGACAAGACAGTTAAATGCCTAAAATAAATTTGTATTTGTTTATTTCTTTGTGACCTAATGCCTTCTGCTATCTTACTAGTAGATTCCCTGACATGGCAAAGCCCAGTGTTCCTATACTGGCTGATATGGATGACATTTTTTCTTTGTCTTAACATTTTAACTGTTCTCTGTATCTATATTGTCTTGCATAGAATTTTTCAAACCTAATGAAAAAGAATCCCCTGGTGTTGGATTTCCCTCTTAAATAATAAAAAAAAAAAAGAACAGCGATTACTGGGTGGCCACCCTCCACCCACATATATTAATAGTAGAATGCAGGAATTTGAAACAGTGCTCATTGACCGACTCCAGACATCTTTTGCGTCTTCACATTCTAATGTCACGGTGGAACAACGTCAGCAACACGGCAGCATTAGAATAGAAAATAGCTGAAGCAGGCAGTGTGGAAGAAGCATACTGGGTGACATTTTTCACTCATTTTTCACCTCACCAATGACTGCAAGGCAAGGCAGCATCCAGACACACAGAGACCACCTTAAGACCATGGTCCAAGACCTCGACTACCTGTGGCTCAACACCAATGTTTTGGACTAAGTCTGGACCCATTCAACTTTTGGGTGTCCTGAGCTTGCTCGACACGTCATAGAAGTTTTATCCTGCTCGAAAGCCAGCATTATCTCGGAATGCACTGTAAGCTTCCACTCACATCTGGGCGCCCTCCTGGGCTGTTCTGGGGGTATTGCGCTCCTGGATCGCCGTCTTTCGTAGGCGGAATGGCACTCAGACACAGGTTTCACGTTTTATACGGGCCTCCACCAGCTTTATTGAGGCACAGGTTTTATACAGACTTGGAAAAACATACAAAACAAAAATCCTAGGCCGTCTGGCCACTAACTAAACAGAGAGCTCCCTCTCTACACGTTGTCTGGACCTAATGTCCAGTATTACACTTCCTGCACTCTCCAGTACAGTCACGGCTTCCCTCAAGCCTCCGGGGGCCAGAGCCTCTCTCCGGCTCCTCTGCTGCACTACCAGCTAGCAGACCACGCCCCCAGATCACCTGGAGTACTAGGCTTTTATAGGCCTCCAGAGATGTCCAATATCTGGGCTGGAACCCAGGGACCTGGAATGCGGGGACAGCCACCCACCCGACACTATAGCTGTCCCGGAAGAGCCACCCCATAACTAGCTGCCTTGCAGCTATTCTAGCCGCTACCGTAAGTGACAGTAATATGACACTGACACAAAATAGGTGGCTTTTCCCCACCGAGCCCAGTTCCTCGGTGGCGCATCTACAGAAGGTCTCCGGCCATAGACCCTCTAGTGGCAGGATCATGCGACTACCAGCGGTCGCCTTGTCACATATCCCTCCCCTCTGATAAAGCCCGTAGGGCTTTCTCACATTGCCCAGGCTCCCTCCGGGGTCAAAGCTCCTATTTTGGGGCAACGTCTTCCCTACATCCTTAGGGGCAGAGATAACATTGGTCACGTACATAACTGTAGGCTTATCCCATGCATTCACCCTATAACGGGCAACAGACTGGTCATAGCCACTTTTTACAGGTGGCACCATCCATGCACGCTCTGCACCAAGAATGTCATCACCCACAGCCCGCATGCTGACATTCACTGGGTTACTATTGACAACTCTACTACCAGCGCAATCAGACTTTGTAGGCTGCTTACACACACCAATTACTTTGGCATTGTGCCCCCTGGGCAGTGTTTTCACTATCTTGGGTCTCGCATAAGCAAGAGGCCCCTGGTTTGTCTCAGTAACCATACTAGTGTTATCAGAAGCTGTAAGAACAGCCCACTTCTCAGGGTCTCTATCCACCATGGCCCCTAGGGCTGCACCTGAGTCAAAACCTGCTACCTCTTGGTCTGCAGGATTATAATGAGACCCAAACTTCTCTTCATCACCAGGCCTCTGGTCCTCACTGACCATCTCCTGTCTCTTCAAGTCAGATACAGCTTCACATTTCACTGGACCCTGAAGCTCTGCCTCTGGGCTACTTGCTGTCACTTGGTTCCTATCAGAGGAAATCTGGTCTACCTCCCTGACCTCCTCAGTGATGGTAACCTCCACTGCAGTAGGACCGACTGTGGCACAATGTACCTCTGTGTCCCCCTTAACCTGTAGGTCAGTGGTCCCATGGTTACTACAGACACTCGCAACACCAAGGAAAGCCCTGCCGATGACTTCAGCCTCCTTACCAGGTGAGTTTCTACGGTCTGAGGACTCGCTCGTCCCTCCATACCCATGACTTACAGCAGTGAGAAGACCACTTTCATGGCCTGTTTCCATTTTTCCATGCAATATCTTTGCAGTACTACAGGGGTCACTGGCACTCACCTGAGTTTCACAGCCTGTACCGTGTACTGGACTTGTGAGTACGTGTTTTGGTGGCCCTGGAGGCCTATATTGCACTACAGGGGCCACAAACTGTGTCTGCTCTGCAACCAGGACCTCACCAATATCAGAGGACACATTCCCCTGTGCACAGCTTTCACCTGCTCCATTTAGCAGCAGACCCTTGGAAGCAATGTGTGGAGATGTTTCCTTCCCATTCCCCACAGCCATCTCTAAGGGAGAACTCTCAGTTTCTATCTGGGACACTCTTGTATCTTGGTCACCATCAAGGGCAGCCAGACTAACCTCCTTCTGGGTCTCCAACTCAAACCCCGACCTGGCTGTGTTCACATTAGGTAATTCAGTCACCTTCTCAACACCAGTAGGGGCAGCAGACATCTGGCTGGACGAAGCACTCACATATAAGTCATCACCCACCACCGGACCTAACGCCTCTGTGATACTGTAAGTATTTTCCTCCCTTGTCTCTAAGGAACACTTGGTAGCTAACTCAGAACCAGGCACCTCTTTATCATTGGAGACTTCAAACACTCTCACCTGCCTCTCACTAGGGTTCAAGCATACACCCAGCTCTGTGGGGTCTAGCAGCTCCCTCCTTCCATCACTGCAGTCTTGGTGACCATGGCAGTAAAAGTTACTGGCAATACAGCAACCATTGGAGCTAGTGAAATCCGTAGTACTACAGAGCTCAGCATACATTTTCTCTACACAGGTATCTGAGGCTGCATTCATGCAGGCAGACACCTCACCAAGAGCTGGACACACCCTTATTAAACGAGTCTCCTCACACACTGTAGGAGAGCAAACATTCTCAGAACTTCCAGGCCATACACCGGCTGCGTTCACACTGGGACAGAACGGGTGGTCATCAAGCACTGGACACGCATTACCTGCGACTTGCAGGCTACCATCAGGTACACACAGTGCGCTGGGGTCACTGGTAGACACATTTACTGACTGGGCCCCAGACACTTCCCACCCAGCTGCCTGGCACTCATACTCATGAGTTTTTTCAGCAGGAGATGCAGAGGGAACCTTGTTGCTATGGGCAACCCCATTAGCTCCACCTGGGACTGTAGTGGTAGCACATTTCTCTGGATTGCCCTCCAGCTCGGGACACACATCCTCTGTGATACTCTCAGCATTAATTTCACACGTAGCCCTGACCTCCAAGGGCCAAACTGAGCTGCTCACTTCTGCTGTTTTGGCACTCTTAGCCGCTTGTTCACACAGGGCCGCACCTGAGCTACACCCTGCTACTGCTTTACCTGCAGTCGCTTTAGCAGCTATTTCTGCTTTGGCAGCTGACTCTGGGACCCAGCTCCCCTCCCCAGGTAGTGGAACTGAGCTACTTCTTAGAGGTCCAGTTAACTCATTAGTGACCTTTTCAAAAGACCCCATTTCAGACCATTCAGAAACATCAAGTCCAAAAGACTGTCCAAGTCCAGATATCACAGGCTCAATGCTCTTTGGACTTGGCTCACTTGGCAACAGTTCTGGGCAGACGTTTACCCCAGCCTTTGCAGGGGGCATTTTCCCAGAAAAGCTACCTGCTCCATCTGGTACACTCTCAGTCCCCCACAACTGCCAGAAAAGTGGGAAGTCTCTGCCCAGGATGAATTCCACCTGCAACTCCTCACATACCTCCAGCAGATGATCTACAGTTCCTAGACTGGTCTCAAAAGATATGGTCACAGTCTCACCAGCACCTGGTTGGGTCTTCAGAAATGGTATTATATCTGGGTGCACTCTGGAGATATTCTGCTGACAGTCCAGATCTACTCCAAGTGGGATCCACCCACTCACAACTCCAGGGTCCTTACTGGTATCTCTTGGTGCTTGTCCAGGTCAGCCAGAACCGGGACTCCACCCATCTGGAACTCCATGGTTTGGGGCTGCAAATCCTCTGGCTTCCTCTGCTGGACTTGGGCAGCAGCCTCCCTCTGTTCCAGAGTTAACCCCATGAATGCCAGAATCCTCTCCTTTACCTTGTGGTATCTGGTTTCCTCTAGGGGCAAGTCACAATAGACTCTCTGGGGTTTGCCAGTGAGATACGGCCCCAGGACATCTACCCATTTGTCTGCTGGCAGTCTCTTGCGGATGGCAAACCGCTCGAAGGCTGCAAGGTAGGCCACGATATCCTCCCCAGCCGTCATTTTCTGCAAAGCACCGTGCTTACCCATGGCAAGGGAAAAAAAAATATACCAACACAGTCTTTGCAATAGAGGTTTGTCACCCTCTCTCCACTGAGGACACAGTCAGTCTCCCGGCCCTTTAAATTCTCCTGCAGCAAGTTCTGTCTGTCAGTGCCAATAATGCCCACAGCATCCTCCACCAATTGTAAGCTTCCACTCACATCTGGGCGCCCTCCTGGGCCGTCCTGGGGGTATTGCGCTCCTGGATCGCCGTCTTTCGTAGGCGGAATGGCACTCAGACACAGGTTTCACGTTTTATACGGGCCTCCACCAGCTTTATTGAGGCACAGGTTTTATACAGACTTGGAAAAACATACAAAACAAAAATCCTAGGCCGTCTGGCCACTAACTAAACAGAGAGCTCCCTCTCTACACGTTGTCTGGACCTAATGTCCAGTATTACACTTCCTGCACTCTCCAGTACAGTCACGGCTTCCCTCAAGCCTCCGGGGGCCAGAGCCTCTCTCCGGCTCCTCTGCTGCACTACCAGCTAGCAGACCACGCCCCCAGATCACCTGGAGTACTAGGCTTTTATAGGCCTCCAGAGATGTCCAATATCTGGGCTGGAACCCAGGGACCTGGAATGCGGGGAAAGCCACCCACCCGACACTATAGCTGTCCCGGAAGAGCCACCCTAAAACTAGCTGCCTTGCAGCTATTCTAGCCGCTACCGTAAGTGACAGTAATATGACACTGACACAAAATAGGTGGCTTTTCCCCACCGAGCCCAGTTCCTCGGTGGCGCATCTACAGAAGGTCTCCGGCCATAGACCCTCTAGTGGCAGGATCATGCGACTACCAGCGGTCGCCTTGTCACAGCACATTCAGCACAGCTGAACTGACAAACGTATCCGTCTTTCCGCTGACAATGTGGATCGTTTGACATTTATAAAAATAAATCACGCGTGGATCTTTGAAGATTTTGTTGCCCAGTTCCTGATGTCACTGACCAGTAAACTGTAGCACGTCTTCTTGACAATGTGAAATACACATTTAAACTATACTAAATCTCATGTCTGTAGTTCCTGTGCCTGCTGCTTCTACAAATTGTATTCTACTGATGCCAACAGCTAGATTTACAAGTCTTACAGCTGAATTTATTTTGAAATATTCACCTGTATGAACTTGATGTGCACTGCATACACCTCTTACTTCTCCTTATAGCCCTCCAAATCTTTATTTTTAAAATGCCTCCACCTGTACTACCACCAAATGTACTAAGTCCTGTTATCCTGACATCCTGATACCGAGCAAAATATATGGATGTGCACAGCTTAATTGATTTTTGAAGTCTATTTGAGGAATGGCAACCTCATTGGCTTGCTGCACTCCGGCTACCTGTTTTAAACTGGTGCAGGATGATTCAGTAGCAGGTTCCTACCACTCCCTGAGATGTTGTAGTCTGAATAGACTCCTAGTGAGGTAACATGTTTAGTGTTAGG
Organism: Phyllomedusa bahiana; assembly: GCA_025379985.1. Classification (NCBI taxonomy): domain Eukaryota; kingdom Metazoa; phylum Chordata; class Amphibia; order Anura; family Hylidae; genus Phyllomedusa; species Phyllomedusa bahiana. The sequence continues at coordinate 106,995 of JAODAL010001408.1, forward strand.
GACTCACTTATACTGGGACCCCCTTGACGCTATTGGGAGGTGATCTTAATATAATCTTTGATCAAAAACTGTAAACTAAGAGTCCCAGGTTTTTCATATTTTCCTTAGCAGTAATGCATTTCCAATATTCCTATATACCTTGATGTTCTACTTAGTACTTTAGTTTTTAGTGTGCCACTGATATTTGTATTAGATGTATGCTATTGCCTTTTCAGTGTGCACCTATGCTTACGTTTTTCAAAATATATGGATGTGCACAGCTTAATTGATTTTTGAAGTCTATTTGAGGAATGGCAACCTCATTGGCTTGCTGCACTCCGGCTACCTCTTTTAAACTGGTGCAGGATAATTCAGTAGCAGGTTCCTACCACTCCCTGAGATGTTGTAGTCTGAATAGACTCCTAGTGAGGTAACATGTTTAGTGTTAGGGACTCACCTTTACTGAGATCCCCTTGACGCTATTGGGAGGTGAGCTTAATACAATCTTTGATCAAAAACTGTAAACTAAGAGTCCCAGGTTTTTCATATTTTCCTTAGCAGTAATGCATTTCCAATATTCCTATATACCTTGATGTTCTACTTAGTACTTAGTTTTTAGTGTGCCACTGATATTTGTATTAGATGTATGCTATTGCCTTTTCAGTGTGCACCTATGCTTACGTTTTTCAAAATATATGGATGTGCACAGCTTAATTGATTTTTGAAGTCTATTTGAGGAATGGCAACCTCATTGGCTTGCTGCACTCCGGCTACCTCTTTTAAACTGGTGCAGGATGATTCAGTAGCAGGTTCCTACCACTCCCTGAGATGTTGTAGTCTGAATAGACTCCTAGTGAGGTAACATGTTTAGTGTTAGGGACTCACCTGTACTGGGATCCCCTTGACGCTATTGGGAGGTGAGCTTAATACAATCTTTGATCAAAAACTGTAAACTAAGATAGTACTTAGGGTCACATGTATGAATCCCGCCGGGTCGGGGCGCACTTTTCCGCTAGTTTTCCGGCGGAATCTGCGCCTGATTTATGTCGGGGCCGGGGCGCGCTCATACATACAATGTAAAGTCCGCCGCGCCTCGCCTGTGTTTTAGGCGCAGTGCGGGTCCGAGGCGCAGTGCGGGGCTGCGCCTAGGATTCGGCGCCGGAGGTAGTGCGATTATACATGCGGGGAAAAGTCCGCCACGCCTGGCCAGTGTGTTAGGCGCAGTGCGGGGACCGAGGCGCAGTGCGGTGCTTCGCCTATGATTCGCCACCAGAGGTAGCGCACTCATACATGCGGGCAAAAGTTCCCTGCACCTCGCCAGTGTGTGTGGGGCACAGTGCGAGGACATGGGCGCAGTGCGGGACTTAGGCGCCGTGCGGGGCTGCGCCGAAAAACAGTTCCGATGCAAGACAGGCTGCAACAGCGAGAAATCATTCCACATGTCGGTGCAGAGTATGAATCAAAAATCGCCTTTATAAAAGCGTTCAACATTCTCAGGAAAAGAGCTGAAACCTAAAAAATAAAAAATACATAAAACAAAATCACTTTTCAATATCCTAATTCTTGAATTAGGATATTGGAAATTGCCGGGAAATACAGTAATTCAAAATCAGAAAGCTATTCTGATTGGTCGGCATAAACCGGCCAATCAGAATAGGAGCGACAGTGAACCATTAAAACCTATGGGGAAGTTTAGACCAATCAGAATCCACGGCGGGATAGTTCAAAATACAGTAAAAATGCTGAAAAGAGCTGATTGGTTAAGCTACCGGGGACTTGGCTAGCTCAGCCAATCAGAATAGGAGCGACAGAGACCCATTCTAGCCCTATGGAGAATTATTGACCAATCAGAATAGGAGCGACAGAGACCCATTCTAGCCTATGGAGAATTATTGACCAATCAGAATAGGAGCGACAAAGACCCATTCTAGTCTATGGAGAAGTTTAGACCAATCAGAATCCACGGCGGGATAATTCAAAATACAGTAAAAAGACAGAAAAGAGCTGATTGGCTGAGCTAGCGGGTGCTTGTCTATCCCAGCCAATCAGAGCGCGAGCTACTTCTCCCATTATAGTCTATGGAGAGATGGGCGCACTGAAATCTCGGCACTCAGCGCCGTGCGGCATGAAGTATTAATCAAAAAATAATTTTTATTAAGTGTAAAACATTATCAGATAAAGAGCAGAACCCTTCTTTACAAATAAAGCAGTTAAAAACCCGAACAACGCGTTTGTCGCCGAGACCGGCGCTACATAGGGAATTGCAATAGAGAGAATTGCCGGGAAATACAGTAATTCAAATTGTTTAAGCTATTCTCATTGGTCGGCAGAAGCCAGCCAATCAGAATAGGAGCGACAAAGACCCATTATATACTATGGAGAAGTTTGGACCAATCAGAATAGGAGCGACAGTGGCCCATTCTAACCTATGAAGGAGTATTAACCAATCAGAATAGGAGCGACAAAGTCCCATTATATCCTATGGAGAAGTTTGGACCAATCAAAATCAAAGGCGGGACAGTTCAAAATACAGTAAAAAGACAGAAAAGAGCTGATTGGCTGAGCTAGCGGTGGCTTGGCTATCCCAGCCAATCAGAGCACGAGCTACTTCTCCCATTATAGTCTATGGAGAGATGGGCGCTCTGAAATCTCGGCGCTCAGCGCCGTGCGGCATGAAGTATTAATCAAAAAATGATTTTTATTAAGTGTAAAACATTATCAGATAAAGAGCCGAACCCTTCTTTACAAATAAAGCAGTTAAAAACCCGAACAACGCGTTTGTCACCGAGACCGGCGCTACATAGGGAATTGCAATAGAGAGAATTGCCGGGAAATACAGTAATTCAAATTGTTTAAGCTATTCTCATTGGTCGGCATAAACCAGCCAATCAGAATAGGAGCGACAATGTCCCATTATAACCTATGGAGGAGAATTGACCAATCAGAATAGGAGCGACAATGTCCCATTATATCCTATGGAGAAAAATTGACCAATCATATTCGAAGGCGGGACAGTTCAAAATACAGTAAAAATGCAGAAACGAGCTGATTGGTTGAAGCTGGTCTGCCTGTTTACTGGTCTGCCTGTCGGAGCTGCCAAGCGCTGCACTGCGCCTCGCTTTGCCGACTCTCAATCGTACATGCCGCGGAGTTTTCGAGCGCGCCGCGTCCCGCCCCGGAACGCCTACCCCGCGCCCACACCGCGCCCACTGCCCGCCCCTTCATGCAGGGCGCAGCTGAAAGTGGCGAACACTGCGCCTAACACTGAATCCCCGCGTCCGACAGCGGGATTCGGGCTGGGAGGCGCAGTATACGCCAGAAAACGGTTGAAAAGCCCGTTCATACATGTGACTCTTAGTTTTTAGTGTGCCACTGATATTTGTATTAGATGTATGCTATTGCCTTTTCAGTGTGCACCTATGCTTACGTTTTTCAAAATATATGGATGTGCACAGCTTAATTGATTTTTGAAGTCTATTTGAGGAATGGCAACCTCATTGGCTTGCTGCACTCCGGCTAACTCTTTTAAACTGGTGCAGGATGATTCAGTAGCAGGTTCCTACCACTCCCTGAGATGTTGTAGTCTGAATAGACTCCTAGTGAGGTAACATGTTTAGTTAGGGACTCACCTGTACTGGGATCCCCTTGACGCTATTGGGAGGTGAGCTTAATATAATCTTTGATCAAAAACTGTAAACTAAGAGTCCCAGGTTTTTCATATTTTCCTTAGCAGTAATGCATTTCCAATATTCCTATATACCTTGATGTTCTACTTAGTACTTAGTTTTTAGTGTGCCACTGATATTTGTATTAGATGTATCCTGTTACCGAGCGACAGCCCCAAAACATCACTGCTCTAGAGGAGATCTGCTTGGAGGAATGGGCCAACATACCAGCAACATTGTGTGCCAACCTTGTGAAGACTTACAGAAAATGTTTGACCTCTGTAATTGCCAACAAAGGATATATAACAAAGTATTGAGATGAACTTCTGTTATTAAACAAATACTTATTTTCCACCATAATTGGCAAAAAAATTATTTTCAAATCAGACAACGGAATTTTCTAACAGCAAGATAGCAAATCACAAGTGTTCTTAAATCCCTATACTTTGCGATTTGCAAATAGGATTAGAAATATATACTTTTTTTCTATGGAATATCTGTGAAATGGGGTCTTTTGGAATAACCCTGAGAGCAAACCACAAGTGTTGTTAAATCCCTATAATTTCTGACTGGAAAATAGGATTATAAACAGAATTTTTTGTATGGAATATCTGTGAAATGGGGTCTTATGGAATAACCCTGACAGCAGGACAGCATACCACAAGTGTTCTTAAATCCCTATAATTTCCAACTGGCAAATAGGATTATAAACAGAATTTTTTCTATAGGATATCTGTGAAATGGTGTCTTATGGAATAATCATGACAACAAGAGAGCAAATCACAAATGTTCTTAAATCCCTATACTTTACAACTTGCAAATAGGATTAGAAATATAATTTTATCTATGGAATATCTGTGAAATGAGATATTATGGAATATCTCTGACAGCAGGACAGCAAATCAACAGTGTTCTTAAATCACAATACTTTGCAACTGGCAAATAGGATTAGATATATAAGTTTTTCTATGGAATATCTGTGGAATGGCGTCTTATAGAATAACCCTGACAGCAAAACAGCAAATCAACAGTGTTCTTAAATCCCTGTACTTTGCAACTGGCAAATAGGAGTTGAAATATAATTTTTTTTATGGAATATCTGTGAAATGGGGTCGTATGGAATAACCTTGACAGCAAGACAGCAAATCAACAGTGTTCTTAAATCCCTATACTTTGCAACTGGCAAATAGGATTAGAAATATAATTTTTTTCTATGGAATATCTGTGGAATGGCGTCTTATAGAATAACCCTGACAGCAAACCGCAAGTCTTTTTAAATCCCTATCATTTGCAACTTGCAAATAGGATTTGTCAGGGACCGGTCAGGGGCACACGAACAGACAACAACAGAGTGATGCCCTGACACTGGTCCCAATCACTGTCCCTGCCTTTTGGGCGTACCCGACTCCTTAATAGGTCAGCTCCAACCCTAAGACTAGGAGCTACACTGATTAAATGCAGACAAAAGACACAGACAAACGAAGACAGAACACAATAAAGAGGGGTCAAACTAGCCAGGTCAATACCGATCGGGCGCAGCAGTACCAAATCACTGAGAGAGAGAATAGTCTGGAGAACAGCAGGGTCAAATACAGAAAAGGCAAATGCAAACGGAAGGGCTAGCTACAAGCAAAAGAACTCTATAGCAGGCACAGGTGACTGGTGAAGGTATCCTTAAATAGGTAAGCAGCAGACACAGAACTACATAGGGAAACAAGGCTGTCAATCAAGGAGGAACACTGGTTAACTGAAAGAGTGCTGGAGGATTCCTGGTCACGGGCGTTGGCCAGGAATCAATTGCCTACAGAGAAAGAAGAACCAGTTCACACTGGTGAATAAGAATACAAGGTATTACGTTAAAAATCATGGTTTACGTTGTACCGGCCGTGGCCGGCGACCAGAGCCAAAAGCAGGGGGCGTGCCAGGCACAATCATGACAGGATTAGAAACAGAATTTTTTTCTATGGAATATCTGTGAAATGGGGTCTTATGAAAGAACCCTGACAGCAAGACAGATAATCAACAGCGTTCTTAAGTCCCTATACTTTGCAACTGGCAAATAGGATTAGAAATATATATTTTTTCTATGAAATATCTGTGAAATGGGGTTTTTTGGAACAACCCTGACAGCAAACCACAAATGTTGTTAAATTCCTATAATTTGCAACCGGCAAATAGGATCAGAAATAGATATTTTTCTATGGAATATCTGTGAAATGGGGTCTTATGGAATAACCATGACAGCAAGAGAGCAAATCACAAATGTTCTTAAATCCCTATACTTTGCAACTGGCAAATAGGATCAGAAATAGATATTTTTCTATGGAATATCTGTGAAATGGGGTCTTATGGAATACCCTGACAGCAAGACAACAAATCACAAGTTTTGTTAAATCCATATAATTTCCAATTGGCAAATAAGATTAGAAATAGAATTTTTTCTATGGAATATCTGTGAAATGGGGTCTTATGGAATAGCCCTGACAGCAAGACAGGAAATCAACAGGGTTCTTAAATCCCTATAATTTGCCATGGTGCTAACCATGTCTTCTCCACTAGCTGTACCCCCCTAAAAACAGACATGGACTTGTGGGCACTCAGACTGAAGATGGGAAAGATGCAGCCAGCAATTTTAAAACTCTCAAACTATTTCTGCCTAAAATTCCCTAAACTTGCTGCCCCCTCCTCCCTCTAACTAAGTAGAAGCTTTTCCTATCTAAAATCGCTGAGTATGGTGTGCCTGCATGCACTGAAGCATGCAGTCACAGAGAGCAGTGTGTTCAGTACAGAGATTTAACTGGAAATGGTGTTCAACAGGAAGTACAGTGTAATACATAGAACAGGGTCATGTGATTTTAACAGCCAATGAGATTTCTACACCCTCACTGGTGTTGTTATTGGACCCTTCTCTATTGTCTGCACTGATTGGATGGCGCAAAAATATAGGAAGGAGCTGAAAACGAAAGTAAAAAAGTAAAAAATGGTGTGGCGAATGCACATGTGGAATTGCTTGGTTCGGCTCGCATTCTAAAAAATCGTAATGTTCAACTCGAACAAACCTTTTTTTAAACGGTTCGCTCAACACTAATCACAAGCACAGCAGATAGATCCATGGAGATGCAAATGGAGTGCCAAGACACTGCTTCCATAGCTATTTCTTGCTGCCTACTGTCCCTCCTATTCGCCCATGTGACACACCCTCTGTCCAGAGTGGCCAGAACATTTCTCCTTGCAGGCTGGAAGCTGACCAGGAAAGTGAGCCCTGACAGCACCATATGTACAGGTGGAGATCACAAAAACAAAGAAAAAATAAATAAACTAACAGGAAAGTACAGGCAATAGGAGTTGTATAGAAAAAAATGAGAAGGAGAAATAAAAAGAAAAAAAGAAGTGTCCACCAAGCATGTAAACAATGAAAATTCAATAGGTCAAGGCTACTATGGTCCATGTATGAATAAAAATACACACATGGACAAAACTGTTTGAACCTACAATGGTCACTCAAATAACTTGAAACTAACAAAAGTAATTATAAACAAATAAATTTACTGAAAATCAAATAATGAAAATTAGACAGACGTGTGGTTCAGCCCAAAAAATAAATAAATAAATAAATAGATAGATAGATAAATAAATATCACTAATGAAACCTGTCTGGACAAAAATGATGGAACCCCTGGAAAATATTGAAAATAATAAGCATCACAGATGTGTCCAAACTTGTAACCAGTCAATCTTCCTATTAAGCCCCTTATTGCCACAACCAGTTTTGACTGGCAGAGCCACAATTTCAAACCTAACATGTCAATTTATGTGCGAATAACTTTTTTTAATGGTTTTGCCTATCCATGTGATTCAGAGACTGTTTTCTCGTGTTAAACTGTGCTTTAAGTTAGAAATACATTTTGGTCCTTATAATCCTTGTTTATTTGTGAAGAATATCAAAATGTTGTGAAAATTTGGAAAAATTTGCCATTTGCAAACTTCAAAAATTTCTGCATCTAGGACAGGTAGGTGTACCACACAAAATTGTTTAAAACTAGCACCTACCATATGTCTACTTTATGTTGATATTTTTAAATGTCTTTATTTCTTACAACATTGGGCTTAAAAATATAATAGCAATTTTTCACATTTTCAAGAATATTTGCAACACATATTTTTTCAGAGACCAGTCCAGTTCTGATGTGGCTTTGAGGGACCTTCATGTTAGACACCCCCACTCCACTTAAAAAACTACACCCTGTAAGAGGACAGAGGGGATTGTGGTGGACCAGAGATATGTGTCACCAAGGACCCTGGCGTTGGTGAGGTGAAAACCTGTAATTTCAGGTGTCAGCAGTGGTAGGTTGCTGACACACGTTTTATTGTTAGTACATTTGCACAGCAAGTAGTCTTGGTCTGGTTTTCACAGGAGCAGTCATAGAGTTGGGTGGGTGGCTGCTCCCACATCTTCAGGTCCAGGCCAGAGTTTGTTTTGCTGTATGTAAGCCTGGAGATCAGGTGGGAGGGGGTGTGATTGGTTGTCTGTGATGCTGGGAGAGTGCTGGTGTGCGCAGCAGAAGATCCCAAGGACAGACTACACGCCGGTCTCAGTTGGAGACAAGGAAGGCTGGAGGCCTGATCTGGACACAAGACTGTAAGTGTCCCACACAGACTGTGTAAACCTGTTTTATTTTCTCTGCACTATGGCTGAAGTTAAAGGGGTTGTCTCGCTACAATGATTGGGTTTTAATTAAAAGATCTTTAAAAAACAAGCAGCTTTGCAATATATGTTCATTACAAATGTCCTACTGATTTTGAGCTAGCCCTGTTAGTATTACTACATCAGCTTCTCAAATCTCTATAGTAGTGACCGGGTTGATCCTTATCTTACTGGCTGTCAGGTCTGAATGACTCATCACCTTTGAAGACAGGTCGGAGCAGAGAGCCCCTCCAGCACAGAATGCTTCTGTAGTGTAGGGAGGAGGAGGGAGGGGGGAGGGAGGACTCTGGCGTCTGTGTCCGAGCTGCCTGGATTAACCCTGTGTGTGCCTGCTTCCTCCTGCTCTCTACACAGATAGATGTGACAGCAGTGACCCTGTCTGTTACTATAATCATGATATGTCTTTGGAACTGTGACTATACTAATACTATACAAATCAGGGGGCATGTGAATACTTTATGCTCTCCTGTATTAGTGAGACATCCTGAGTATAGTAACACTTCCCTTGTTGTTGCTGGAGATGTGGAGACTTGTAAGCTAAGCAGGGGATATAGGAACACATGCATCCCCTCTGCTCTATTAGCACACAGCTTCATATTCCTCTCTACACTCCTAGATCAGCCCTCTCCTGCAACAGACCTAGGCAGGCACACACAGGGTGAACTCTGAGAGCAAACCCTCCCCCCCCCCCTGTATAGAAGTTACGTAGCTGCCTGTGTGCTGATGGGAGGGGGGAGAGGGAGCAGAACAGACAGACAAGCTAGCACGCCCCTCAGTTCAACTTACCAGGGACACTGACAGGCTGAAAGCTCGTAATGAGACAACTCCTTTAAGCCCATGTTTACGTTGCTGTTTGTTTAAGGCTGAAATAAACGCCTGAATGTTTAAACAGAGCTAAATGACTGGTCCTGTATTATCCTACCACCGAGCTGATCCCTTACAATTGGTGGAGGATGCGGGTATTTCTAGCACAAGTTGTGGTGCATGCAACGGTGCATAGAATGTACAGCAGCGACAATTAAAGAGCCGGACGCCTCAATTTTTCTACTGCTGAGAGGCACGGGTTTGGGCTAGAGAGACTTTGTGGCTGCTGGTGGTTTTTTGTTTGGACATAGTAATGTCCTGGGTTAAGGCCGCAACTGAGAGCTCCACTACATCAGCCTCCATGGAGGAACTAATTAAACACCTGGTGCAAGCAAATGCACAGCAGCAGACCCAGAAGAAGGTTATGGAAGCTCAGCAGCGGATCCATAAAGAGGCTGTACAAGTGCAGCAGCAAGCCATGGCTCAACAGCAGCAGACCCATAAAGAGGCTGTAAAAGTGCAGCAGCAACTCATCGCACAGCAACAGCAAGCCCATACAGAAGCCATGGCTCAACACAGGCAGACCCATAAAGAGGCTCTGCAAGTGCAGCAGCAACTCATGGCAAATTATTATAGTAGGGTGGGGTGGCACGCACAGTTAGCAGACTGTGATAGGGTGCTGGTCAAAAAGTAGATGAGTGTTAATTCACCACTAGTTACAGAGAAAATAATTGACCGCACACCGAAAATTGATGCAAAAATAGATTCATTTAATTATATCCACAGGCTCCAGAGATAATATACAAGGTGACTTAAATCAGCATTGACGTTTCGGTCCTGTCAGACCTTTTTCAAAAAGTCACATTCAGTAGTATAGATGAAGAATAAGGAAAAGGGCCGTAGCCCTGTGAAATGAGAGCTCTCATTTCACAGGGCTACGGCCCTTTTCCTTATTCTTCATCTATACTACTGAATGTGACTTTTTGAAAAAGGTCTGACAGGACCGAAACGTCAATGCTGATTTAAGTCACCGTGTATCTTATCTCTGGAGCCTGTGGATATAATTAAATGAATCTATTTTTGCATCAATTTTCGGTGTGCGGTCAATTATTTTCTCTGTAACTCATGGCAAAGCAGCAGCAGCAACTCATGGCGCAGCAACAACAAGCTCATATGGAAGCCATGAGGGCTCAGCAGGAAACCAACCAGCTGATGATTCAACAGCTGACCCAGGATATCCAGGCCTGGGAAAAGCCAGTGCCTCCAGTGACTAGCGACGTACATAATGCCCGAAGGAGCGTGAGGGAAGCTTAGCTAAAACTGACACTGGAGGAAGACGTCGAGACATACCTAACCGGGTTTGAGCGGTTGGCCAACCAAGAACAGCTACCACCGGGTCAATGGCCAGAGGTTTTAGCCCAATTTCTACCCGGGGAACCCCGGAAGGCTTATTGTGCCCTTGCCCTCCAGGATGCTAACGAATATCCAAAGTTGAAAGCAGAAATCCTGGCGCGGCTTGGGGTTTCCTTGGTGGTACGGGCCCAGCGGGTCCACCACTGGACTTATTGTACGGACAAGCCTACCAGGTCCCAGATGTTTGATTTATTTCATCTGGTACAAAAATGGCTACAGCCGGCTCAGATGGTGGACCGAGTAGTCATGGATCGGTTCATACATTCCCTGCCCTGACCTTTCTAGACTTGGGTGGCCCAAGGGGACATGCAGTCAGTCGATAGCCTGGTGAGGTTGGTGGAACGATTTCACACTGCTGAGAACACCCGATGCCGTGCAGTTCGAAAGTCTGCCTAATGGGAAAGCCCGAAAAACTCGGAGAAACCAGGACATCAGAGTCTTCAGCTGAGTCGCCCTAAATGCAGGGTGGTACCAGAACACGGGAAGCAAGGGGGACTCCGGGAGGTGGTTTGTTGGGGTTGCCATGCCCCAGGACATAGGGTTTCCCAGTGCCCCCATACTAAGGAACCGTTGGACTGCACTGCAGGACGGCGGTCTTCCTTGTTTGTCCACACCGCATGTGGCGCGGTTCCCTGCACGGAGGTGGGGCCCCAGTTCTGCCAAGTGACGGTCAATGGGACTCCGGTTTCAGGTCTGTTGGACTCGGGGAGTCAGGTTACGCTCCTCTCAGCCACTATTACACATGAGGTGATCCCAGGGAAGAGCATAGGGGTTACCTGTGTTCATGGAGACACTAAGGGTTACCTAGTGGCCTGGGTGATCATGGAAACAGAGGAGGGAGTTAGGTCCCACCAGGTAGGGGTGGTCCCCTCCTTGATGTATGACATAATAATCGGGCATGATTTTCCATTGTTCTGGCCTCTGTGGGAACGGGCACTACCACGGAACCCATCGCCTAGTCAGGAGCCCCTACAGGGTGCAGTCACCCGGGCGGGGACTGAGCCAGAGGGTGACCTGGGGTTTCCCTTTTCTATGTTAATTGGGGACAATGAGGAGGAAACCCCCGACAAGGTAGTCCCCGATTTAGAGGTATTCCGGGAAAACTTTGGATCGGCCCAACTCCGGGATGAGACGTTGAGAGAAGCCCGAAGAAGTGTAGTCGTAGTAAATGGGGTGCCCCAAGATCCCGGGGTGGAAAAGAGGTACCCCCATTTTGCCATGAACGGGGATCTGCTATATCAGGTGACAAAACGTCGGGATGAGTTGGTAGAACAACTCGTAGTGCCTAAACTATACCGGAAGATGGTGATAGACCTGGCTAATTCCCATATGTTAGGGGGGCACTTGGGGTCAGAGAAGACCTAGGAACGGATCCTTCAGAGATTCTATTGGCCGGGGCTTCACCGACACGTTCAGGACTATTGCCAGTCCTGCCCCGTATACCAGATCACATCTCGGTAGCCCACTTCCGCAGCCCCCTTCCGATTATTGAGGTGCCCTTTGATAGAATTGCCATGGACTTGGTAGGATCCCTGGTGAAGTCAGCCAGAGGACACCAGTATATCCTGATCGTGGTCGATTATGCAACCCGGTACCCAGAGGCAGTCTCACTCAGAAATACTTCTTCCAAGGGCAAAGCCAAGGAATTGTTTCAGATGTTTTCCAGGGTTGGGATACCTAAAGAAATTCTGACTGATCAGGGGACCCCGTTCATGTCGAGGGTGATGCAGGACCTCTGTAAAGTGTTAAAAGTTACCCAGCTCCGCACCTCTGTTTATCATCCACAAACCGATGGGCTGGTCGAACGTTTTAACAAGACCCTGAAGGCTATGTTAAAACGAGTAGTTGAAAAGGATGGTCGAGACTGGGATTATCTACTACCCTATCTGCTGTTATCCATCAGGGAGGTGCCCCAAGCATCCACAGGGTTTTCCCCATTTGATTTGTTATAAGGCAGACACCCCAGGGGGTTGTTAGATGTTGCCAAGGAGACCTGGGAAGGGAAGGTCACTCAAGGTGATGCCTATTGTGAAGGAGCAATAGGCATCACCAAGTCAGCTGCGATTAAGTGGTCCCCAGATGCTGAAGGGGCTTTTCAGAAACTAAAGTCAGCCCTCCGGAGGCAGCCCGTGTTGGTTGCCCCGGATTTCTCCGGATGCGGGGTTAGGGGCTGTGTTGTCTCAGGTAGTAAATGGAGAAGAGCACCCGGTAAGCTATCTGAGTAGAAAGTTGTCCCCGGCAGAGAAGAATTACTCTATAATCGAGAAAGAGTGCCTAGCCATTAAGTGGGCCCTGGATGCCCTGTGTTACTATCTACTGGGGCACAGGTTTAGGTTGCTGTCAGATCATGCCCTACAAGATTTCAACTTCTCGGTAGAACATAGGCCCGGGAAGCTACAGGGTAATGCAGATGCCCTGTCAAGGGTGTACTGCATGATGATTATTTTCTCTGCATTATGGCTGAAGTAAAGTCCACGTTTACATTGCTGTTTGTTTAAGGCTGAAATAAATGCCTGAATGTTTAAACAGAGCTAAAGGACTGGTCCTGTATTATCCTACCACCAAGCTGATCCCTTACAACCCCTTAAAGTTATCAAAGCAGTGTTTAGGAAGTTTTTCAACCCTCTAAGTGTTTTACAGAAATTACAGCAAATAGTTTTTAATTTTAATCCATTATTTACTGGAACACAGTAGATGTAATAAAGAAAATGCAAATCAACATCAATTTCTCATGGTATACCACTTTTTGAAATGCCCCATATGTGTCCCTAGTGTGCTATTTGACTCAACCACAAGCCTTAGAATAAGAGGAGCAGTGACTAGATTTTGGGGTCTAATTTTCATTAGGATTTTCTTAATGCACTATTACAAGTTTGTTAAAACTTAATAAACACCCCTAAAAAGACCTCATTTGTGAAGCTTCACCCCTTGAGGAATATATCTAGGGGTGAAGTGATTATATTGATTCCCTGGGTGTTTTTACGTTTTTTTTTTTTTTAGTGCTAGGCTGTGAAAATGGAAAATTATTATTTTTTCAATAATATGCTGTTTTAGATGAAAATGTTTCACAAGGAATCCTGCATAAAAAGCACCACAAAATGTGTTATGTAATGTCTTCAAAGTTTGGCTATACCCTCTATGTGGGTGTAAACTGCTGTTTGGGTGTATGGCAGGGCGTACAAGGGAGGGTGCGCTATTTTTCTTTTGGGGCACAGGTTTTGGTTGGTGCCATGTTGAATTAGCGTATCCACATAAAGTACCAACACAGGTTAAATCTTCGAGAAATCACTCCACCTTGGATTCGACACCTCTCAGGGAACAAAGGATATTTTGTGCATTTTTTTGCCCACAGTTATTTCACAGTTTTTTTAAGCAATGGGCTGTAAACATGGAAAAAAAAGCGATTCCATCATTGTTTTTTGGGTTTCAGTTTTACAATGTTTGCCGTGGGTAAAATGAAAATATTTATTATGCAGTCGGCAAAATACAACAATTCATTGTAAAAGCACTTATAGAACCCCCATTCATAACTCGGCTGGCTATTGTTTTCTCGGGCCCAATCTTCATAATTAGGATTTCAACTCTAACAAATGTCTAATTAACCAAAAGACTCAAAATGAGGAATACTATCATATGTTTATATGATTTGTGTTTTTACTTTTTTTTTTAGTGCTAGTTGAAAATGGAAAATATTATTTTTTCAATAATATGCTGTTTTAGATGAAATATGTTTCACAAGGAAATCCTCATAAAAATGCACACAATGTGTATGTAATGTCTTCAAATTTGGCTAACCCTCTATGTGGGTGTAAACTGCTGTTTGGGTTATGTGGCGTACAAGGGAGGTGGCTATTTCTTTTGGGGCAGGTTTGGTTGATGCCAGTTAATTAGCGTATCCATAAAGTACCCAATCGGTTAATCTTCGAAATACTCACTTGATTCGTACCTTCAGGGAACAAAGGTATTTTGTGCATTTTTTGCCACAGTTATTTACAGTTTTTGTATTAGCATGGGCTGTAACTGAAAAAAAAGCGATTCTCTTGTTTTTTGGGTTTCGTCTTTTACAATGTTTGCCGTAGGGTATAAATGACATAATAAACATTTATATATGAGTCGTTGCATCATTTGATTTTAATAAAATATCTATTGTATGTAGTTATGTAGTCCTATTCTGACAGCCATAATTTTTTATTTTTATGTTTACAGAGTTATGTAAGGGCTTGTATTTTTGTTGGATGAGCAGTCATTTTCATCTGTACTATTATGGGGTTTTTATGACACCCATCACTTTTTATTGAGGTTTATGGGAGGCGTAATTAACAAAATACAGCAATCCTGGTAGTGTGTATTATTTTTATTTTTTACAGCGTTCACTGTGCAGTAAAAATGACACGTTAATTTTCTTAGCAGGTTGACATAACAGGGACACCAAATTAATGTATGTTTTATGTTTTACAGTTTTAACACAACAAAAACACTTTTAAATGTAAATGAAAGCAAGTATTTACTCTGTCATGGTCTGAGACCCATAACTTTGTTTTTTCTGAGTACAGAGATGTATGTAGGCTTGTTTTTTGTAAGTTGACTTGTTTTTATCTGTATCATTTTTGAGAGGACATGACTTTGATTTACTTTTAATCTGTTTTTTGTGAGTCAGTATGAAGAAAATATAGCAATTCTGGTAGTTTTTTTTATTTTTTATTTTTATGCCGTGTTCACACGGCTTATTCCCGACGGATTTGTGCGCCGTATTGAGCGCACAAATCCGCCGTGAATAAGGGGCGGGACGGGGGCGGAGCCGGAGCGCGGCGGGGGCGCCGCTCCCGTCCCCATAGACAATGCATTGTTTACGGCGCGTATGCGCCGTAAATAATGTGCATGTCACTTTCTCCCCCCGCGGCGGATTCGCCAAGCGGGGAGGAGCGACGGATTCCACTGTTCTCAATGAGAGCAGTGGATTACCGTAATTGCTGCTGCGGATTGGCGCCGTACTGAAGCGCAAATCCGGCGCGTAGTACGGCGCCAATACGCGGCAGAATAAGCCGTGTGAACGAGGCCTAACAGTGCTCATCATGCAGGATTCGTGACATATTACTTTTACTCTGTGAGTCAATGTAACTACGGTGATTTCCAGTTTTTTATGTTGTAACACTTTTAAAGAAAAAAGTATTTTCATTGTGTGAATCGCTATTTATGCATCACTTTCTTATGATAGCTATAACGTTTTTATTTTTGCCGGATTAAGGAATGTTTTCATTGATGTTGCTTAGGGGTAAATATGATTTTTTTTTATAGTTTTTTTTCCATTTTATGTGAAGTGGGATGAACAAAAATCGCAATTCTGCCATTGTTTTTTGACATTGTTCATGTGACATTGTGTGAATTAAGTAACTAGCCAGATTTACAGGCTAAGTTGTTATGCACGCATCAATACCAAATATGTGTACTTATTCTTGATCTTTTGGGGGGTTACTGCCATTTGTAATAGTGAAAGGGTAGTATGCATGTTTTACTCTATTTTTTGTGTTTTACTTTTTTCACTTTTTAAATTATGTACATTTTTCCCCATAGGGGACTTGACTCAGCAATCAGTAGATCGCTGTTTATAATACATAACAGTTTTTTAAAAAAAGGTTTTTAAATTATGTTTTGCAAATGTTTTATATTTATTGTAAAGTTAATATTTTAAAATGTATTACTTTGACTAGAATCTAATAAATTTGATTTGGGTTGTGCCAAAATAAATTTTTCAAAAATTGCAGAATATTACCCTAAGCCTAATCTGGGTTTAGGTTTTTTTTAAGAGTTTTTAGGGATCAACTTTCTGCTTTGAAGTGCTCACCATCTGGCTGCAGTCCCATTTCAGTATCACTTCTGGTGCCACAACCTACAACCCATCTTATGTCACTTCCAGTTACTATAACATAAGGCCTAATGTAACCAGAAGGGATATTAGACTGAACGAGGAATATCAGTGCTGTGGAACATCAAGTTAAACCCAAAAACTAAATAAAAATATAAACTTACATTGGGTTATAGTTTAAGAGGTTTTTCCATCTGACCTTTTCCACTGAACTTGCTCTTCTTCTGGCTCCCCGTTCCTATGCAGGTTGTAGGCGGCTCTACAGCATTAACTGACATTTCAGCTCTGATTGCTCCTATTCTTGGCTGTGCTTTATTCATGATAGAGGGGTTTTGCTTAAAAATGACACGGTCAAAGCAGAAGGTCTGGTTTTAAAGGTGAGGTAGCAGAGCTGTATTTGTCATGAAAAGAAGTTTCCAAGACTAGTAAATGATTCTTTTACATTTGCCCATATCTTTAAATTTAACTACAAAGATAACAGTGTTAATGTGCAACTCTGATAGCACAGCACAAGTGTCCTTATCTCTCTCTTTTCAGTAACTCTAAGGGGTTAAAGTTTCTCTCAGTAAACTCTTGTTCTGCTAATAAGACACAGTAGAGAGCGATGTCACCAGCCCTGCCACTGCTAAATTTTCAGTAACTTAGGAAAACTTCTGCAAACAATAAATAAATAAAAAATGCTCTGTCTTTGAAATGAAACAAGATCAGAACAGCAATGGATTTGGTAATAATATTTATCGCTTACATTTTCATTTTAGGCAAAGGTTTATATTATGCATTTGCCTACATATTTATTGCTAAAGAATGAAATGGGAATACCACTTAAAATATAGAGTTAGTGAAAAAGTTAGAGTCCAGGTGTCATGATCTGCAAGGTATTGTGCCTCTGCCCAACTTGTAACATGCCCTTTTATCCTGATGGCAACTATTCTGAAACTGCTCAGTGTTTTGCATGCCTTCCAGCATGGCAACAGTTAAGGCCCCGTTCACACGGCTTATTCCCGACGGATTTGTGAGCCGTATTGAGCTCACAAATCCGCCGTTTAATAAGGGGGGGGGGGGGTGGGGGCGGGGCCGGAGCCGCGGGGGCGCCGCTTCCCTGGCCACCATAGACAATGCATTGTTTAAATGCGTTCCGCCCGTAAATAATGTTCATGTCACTTTCTACCTCGCTGGGCGGATTTGCCGAGCGGGGAGGTGCGACGGATTCCACTGTTCTCAATGGAGCAGGGATTACCGTAATTGCTGGGCCGAGGATTGGCGGCCGACTGAGCGCAAAATCCGTGCGCCGCAGTACGGCGCCAATACACGGCAGAATAAGCCGTGTGAACGAGGCCTAACACTTGCCCTCAGCACCCTCACAGCTGCCACTCGTCACTCTGTCTGGCTGAGTTTTAAAGCCCAGCTCCTGCTTCAGTCAGACCGGAGTTTCTGATGTGCAAGCTAGGGTCCATTGCACTAGGTCTCATGCCGTCTGTGTGCCTGATTATGTGTTCTTGTGTCAGGACTGCACTACTGGCCCTTTCAGGATGGTTTGTTATAGCCTCAGCTAGGGTTCGGCTTGGTACTTAGTGGTTTAAGCACCTGAGCCAATCCCTGACTGGGGCAAGGGTTTTTAACTTCTTCCTGTCTGCCTGGCCCTGCTGGTGACTGCTTTTCATGTCTTAGCTATCTATTTTGCTCTGCTGTGTCATTTTGCTGGTTTTTGGATTTTGGCTTGTCTTTCTGGTTACTTTCCAGTTCTGTCCTTTGCATACTCTCGGTTTGACCTTGGCCCATACAACTATTCTCTATTTGTTTTATGTGGTGTCTGTGTACCGCCCCGGCTGGCCTTGGTAGTAGTACACGGCGGTCCGAGGGCTGGGCGGGCCCAAACAGTCACGGTGGCAGCTCAGCAAAAATGGAGTTTGGATAATGTGGCAAAAAACAAACACATCCAGGCAGGGATATCAACATTTGCAATTTACTGTAGCTCTGCAGACATTGCCAGGACATGTTATACAGTCCAGGAAATAGGATTTCTGACTAACATGTGTGATGGAGTTAAATTTTCTCTACGGGTAGTGTGGTGTAGCTAACCTGCTGTTTTAGTCAAAAATTCTGATAACAAGACTCTTGGATTCCAAAATTTTTCCAAAAAGGAGAAAAAAGTGCTGGATCGGTTTATCCCTTCAGGAACAGGCAGTGTAAAGGGTCCAAATAGGAATCCGGGTTTTCTGTCAAAAGCTGAACCCCTGACTTGTGGAAGTGCTGGTTCCTGGGTAGTGATGAGCGAGGTGCGTAAACTATCGTCTCGGATCATATTTCGATATTGTAAATTTAAATAAATCCCAATACCCCGATAAAGAAATAAACGATGACCTTTAAATTTCTATGGGAGAGGAAAAAAACACCTTCATTCTTTAAACCCAAAAGGGTTTGGAAAAGGGGAAATTTAAAACATCATAACAGAAAAAATGGTATGGGGTATCTTGGGCAAGACAATTAGGCAAAAAAGAGTCACAAAAAAAAAATTTGCAAAACTATTCACTATCCCTGTTTGTACCACAGCAGGGACCCTTAAACCTGCATGCCCCAAAAAATTTAAAAAAGTCCCAAAAGGGGCAGTATTATTTGAAAATCTTTTTAAAATTGAAGGGGAAAATTTGGGAATACCCCTGTCCAGGAAACGAAGCATGCCCCCAAAAAACCCGGTTGACCCAAAAAATTAAAAAGTCCCGGGAAAAAAAGGAGTTTTTAAAACCACCATTTTATTTAAAATGGAAAAGGAATTACTGTCCTGGGCCACAGCAGGGCCCCCAAACCTCCCATGACCCCCAGATTTAAAAAGGGGTTTAAAAAAGGAGTCTTTAAACCCACCTTTTTAGTTAAACTGGACATTGACTATCCCTTCCCTGGGCCACAAAATGCCCCAAAAATTTTTTTTAAAAAAGATAAAAAAGTGACACAAATTACTTTTTTGTCCCGGACTGTCATTTAGTATATTTTTTGGTTTAATTTTTGTTAGGGAATTTTTTATTTATGGGTTTTTAAATTTTTATCATTTTGCTTTTTTCAAGTTTTGGATAACATACCACTTTACACCCTCCGGGCAGTTTTTAAAGGAAATTTTTTTTCAGGGTGGTTTAGTTGTGTAAATTTTCCCCACCCCCAATAAGAAATTAAAATTTCCTTTTTTGGTTGAGAAGAAAATTTTCCCCTCGGGCTTTAAAGAGTGTTTCACCCAATAAAATTCATTGGTTTCCTTTTTTCCTAAAAAACCTTTTTCCCGGGTGATTTAGGGACAGACCCCCCTGGGATCAAATGATACGCCCCCATAATGACCCCACCCCCAGAAAATTTTAAGCCTCAAATTGTGAAATTTGTGTAACCCCTTTGGACCCCTTTTTTTTAACACAAATAATTCCAGAACTTTTCTTTTTAAAAATCTGATTTTTTGAGAAATTTGAAGTTTTCTGATTGCCCTAATGGTGAGGGGGCCAGTGCTGCTGCCCAGAAATTTTTTAACCCGGAGGCCCAAGGCTGCCAGGGCCGATTCAGGGGGTTTGCGGTGAGACCCCAAGGTTTAGAAATCTGTAAATCTAATTAAACATGCAGGTTAAAGTCCCGGGGGACGGATTTCAGTTTTGGGGTGGGGGAAAGGGGAAAACCAGGCTGGCGTCCGTATCTATTAAACGGAAAAAAACCCTTTTGAGCAGAAACAAAAACAGTCTTTTTTTGAAGCGGGGGGTGTGGAAGCAAGTGTGGGGAAAAACCTTTTGCCTTCCTCAGTAACGTCAAAAAGGGGTAGCGCTTGCCCCTCCGTATGGGTGCGGGCCCAAATTTGGTTTTCATTTTGGGAAATTTGCGGGGGGGTTCCCGCCCCTGTTCCCCCCAGGTGCCCTTTTTCTTGGGCATTCTTTTTTCGTTTTACTAAACGGCGGGGAAATTGTCTTTTTTCCCTTTTGTTCTCTGCCCGTGCTCTTATCCCGGCTATCCTCTGAAAAACCAAACAATTGGTAAAGTTTTCCCCTGCCCCTCCCTTGTACTTTTTCAGGGAATTTTTGTCCCAGCTATTTTTTTAAATGAAAGGGTTTTTTAGTATTTTTAATTCTAAAAAAACAGATTTAAAACTTTTTAAAAAATGGGGATGGAACCCACCAGGTTTTGTTTTTTTTTTTTTAATTGTTTAAAATTTTTTGGGTTTTGTCTCATTTCAGGGATTGCTAGCTATTTTTAAAGATTTGAAAAAACAAATAATTTTGAAAATATGTGTCCATTAACAGTGTCCTCCCTTTTCCCTTTTTTTGCCCAGAAACCAAATCACCTTTGACCCACTCTTCACAATTTTTAAAGAACAAAGGGTCTGTTAAAAACCAAATTTTTTTTTAATGGGGACCTGTAGTATAGCTGTTTTCACAGCAACAGGGCCCCAAAAAAAATTCAAAAAAGGGAACCTTGACCCCTGTTGAAAATTTGTGAAAAACAAATTTTCCTGTTAAAAACCCAAAAATTTTTTTTATAATGGGGGGGGGGGGTCCTGTGTATTGTTACATTTACAGCAGCAGGGGACCCATAAAATTAAAAAAAAATTTTTTTGCCCCCTGTTAAAAATTGAAAGGGAGAAATGCCACTTAGAAGCCACATTTCCCGTTTCAAAGGACCAGGGTTATAATTTTATCTACAGCACCCTGACCCAAAAACCCTTGACAATGCGAAAAATTCCTAAAGTTTAAAATGGGGTAAATTGGGAAAACGGTTTTGTATGGGAAAAATTTGGTTTTCTTTTTCAGTCTCCTAAAAGCCCAAAAAAAAACAAAATGATCTTTTTGGAACTGAGAATAAAATTTCAGAAGAAATGATCATTTAAAAAAAAAATTTCAAGGGACCCTTTTTTTTGGAAAAGGAATGGAAGTAGGACCGGCCCAAATAATCGGTGACCTCGGCAAATTTGGGCCACAACTCATCGAGATCCATGCCTTTATTTTCTTGATGAAAGTCAAACGATCCCCATTACTGTGGAAAGCCGGGTGCGTTTGGGCTGTATTTACCTTTTTCCTTCCCCGGTTTTTTGAAGGTCCGCTTAAAATTTTGACGCTGGTGCTGGGGGAAAGGGCAACAAACCCTTTGGCGTGGCCAGGAGTCGGGAAATTCCCTTCATTTTGGATTTTGCCAGAAGTCGATTGGGTCCCGGGAAAATATGAAAAAATTTTCGGTTTTTGAGGGCGCAGAAAAGTGTGCACCAAAGATCTTAAGCCGGTTCTTGTGGGGGGGTTTTTTTTTCCTGCAAATTTCATGCGTTTTGGGGAGGTGGTTAATTTTTGATTGCCAGAGGTCACCCTCAGGCTTTGCCAAAATTTCCTGTGTGCTGCTGCAGTACGGTACTTGGCCTTATTTCTGTCCCCTGTGCCCCTTGTTCCACCCTAACAAATTTTAAGGACGTGAAGCACTCGAAAAATGTCTCCGTTGATCAATCAGCCCCGGTCTCCAATTCCTGCATTTTACTCTCTATTTTGGGGGGGTGGAAGGAAAGTGCTGATTTTGTTTGTACCGGGTATCGAGGAGGGGGGCCCCCCAGTAAAAGTTTTTTCATTTTTATGGCCTTAATGGAAAGGGTCTTTTTGGAGGAAATGGAGCTTTTAAACTATTGTGGAGTGGAGCCTTGATTTTTCCCCAAAAAAGGCCCCCCTGGGTTTGAGGGGCAAAGAAAAATGATCTTCTCACTTCCCCCTCCGCCTAAATCCGTGCCCCAAACCCCTTTTTCCAAGCAGAGGGCTTTGGTAAAAGTCGGGTCCCGGGGAATTAACCCTCATCCCCTTCCTCCGCTTCCCCCCGGCCCCAGCTTCAAAAACACCCTACTTGGGCCCCAGAAAGGGTGCCCCGGAGAGCTGAGGGGCCGCCCTTTCACTAGGCTGGAAACCCCAAAAAATGCCTAATGAAGGGGCCGATTTAAAAATTTTGAAATGTGGGCCTTTGGATTCGCGGAGAGAAAGGGGGTCCCGGGGCCGCATCTGTGTCCGTTTTCCCCCTCCTTTGGGGGGGGGGACCTGATGTTTCGAGTTTCCCAACGAACGCTCCAGAACTAAGTTACACAATGCTCATGTGACAAGGGCCCCTTGTTTCCGGGACTGACCATTTTGGTTTCCCTTTTTAAAACTGGCAGGATGGGGGCAGGGCTCTTTTACCTGCCCAACTTCAGTGGGCTCAAAAAACCCCGAGGTCCGAACCCCTGTTTTTCAGGCCATGGTTTTTTTTTCAAAAATTAACCGGGGCATGGCGTAATGGGTTTTTCCTGCTGCCAAAAATTTTGTGGAGCATGTGGAGGTGGGAATTCCAGAGTGTTTCCAAAAACAACAATGAGGCGGTTTTCGGGAAAAAAGGGGGAGTGACGCTGAACGAAAACCAGGGGGGCGAAGAAAAGGGGGCGAAAGGCGGAAGTGTGGTCAGCCTCGAGCCTTTTCCCCAGCAGCAGCCAGGGCCCCCGGGGAGGTTTAGAAAATTTTTTTGGACAAAAAGGTTCCTGAATGTGCAGCCCAAAGGGAAAGTGCTCCCGCCCCCGATCTTTGGGGGATGCCAGCAGATTTTGACCCCTTATCACACACCCCCCTTGCCCGGCACAAGGTTCTTGTCACCCAGCCAGCGGGGCGGTCTCGTTGTGAAGAGCCATTTCCCCAGGGTCCCCGGGCCCGTGTGTTGACGGTTTTCCAAAAAAGGTTTTAAATTTTAAAAAGGCCTGGGTTTCTTGGGCCATGTTTCCACCCGAGGACCCTTTGGGGGAAAAAACCTGCGCCATCCTTGCAGTTTTAAAGAGCAAGGGGCCGGCCCGGGCCAACTTACCCCCCAAAGGGCATTCCCCCCAGCTCACCCCATGAGTGTCACAGAGATTTTAGCGGCCCTTGGCCGGCTTACTTGTCCATTTTGTTGGGGGTTAGATGGTCTTTGCGGACACAGATGCAGGACAACGAGCTTTGGGGAAAATTTTTGATGACACAAAGGCTGCCCAGGGCAGGGACGGCTTTTTGGAAAAAAAATGTGCTCGGAAAAGGTTTTGGGGGCAGGCAAAGGGGCCCAAAAATTTCCCGGGAAAAGCCGGGCATTCAGGCTTTTGGCTTTTGGGTTGGGTTTTGGGGGAAAATGTTTCTTTTGCTCCCAAAACCCGGTAGACAGTGGGGGGCTGTAGAAATGGCCCCTGTACGGGGGGCAGGTCATCAAAACCTGGGAGGATGGGTCTCTTTGGGGGTGCTGGGGGAATCGGGGACGTTGAGGCCCGAAGCGGAGGTGTTTGATCATGAAATTCTGGGGGGTTAGGAAAATTGGGGTAAAAGGGGGGGAACGGGGTTTGGGGGTTTGGAAGGGAGGGGGGGCCAAGTGTTCCCTCCCTTTCAAATTTATGCTTTTGCTGAAAGTGAATAGAATTTGGTGGGGGTTAAACACCCAAGTTTTTTCCCTTTACTGATGCGTTTACGGCAAAGTCGGCATATAACATCACTGGGTGAATCAGAGGCTTGCTCGAAAAAGGCCCAGGCTTGAGAGGTCCTCACCACTTGCAATACAGCTATTTAAGAGTTGTACGGATAACAAACAGTGGTTTTTGCACCAATGAAATACCCAACAGTAACTACAAAATTTCTGTATCCAAATTTAAGTACAAGGGGGCCCATTTGAAAAAAATTGGGGTTTAAACCCAAAAGGGTGCAATACAGTATTTAAAAGTTATATGGATAAGAAAGGTTTTTTTTGCACCAATGGAATACAACGCATTTATTACAAAATTTTGTATTTAAATTTAAGTCCTGGTGGCTCTTTGACAAAATGGGCCGCACCAAAGTGAAATTCAGCTATTTAAATTTTTAAAAGGATAATTAAAGGTTTGTTTTGCACCTATGAAATACAGTACACCTGCAATTTGCTAGCAAATTTCTGTATCCTAATTTAAGTACATTGTGGGTCTTTGAACAAAACTGGGCCGCACCAAAGTGAAATACAGCTATTTAAAAGTTATACGGATAATTAAAGGTTTGTTTTGCACCTATGAAATACAGTACACCTGCAATTACTAGCAAATTTCTGTATCCTAATATAAGTACAAGGTGGGTCTTTGAACAAAACTGGGCTTCACCAATTTGAAAAACACCTATTTAAAATTTTATACTAATAATAAAAGGTGGGTTTTGCACCTATGAAATACACCTGCAATTACTGGAAAATTTTCTGTATTCTAATATAAGTACAAGGTGGGTCTTTGAACAAAACGGGGCTGCACCAAGTGAAAAACACCTATTTAAAATTTATACGGCTAATAAAAGGTGGGTTTTTGCACCTATGAAATCCCCTGAAGTTACTGCAGATTTCTATATCCTAATATAAGTACAAGATGGGTCTTTAAACCCAAAAACTGGGCCACGTCAAAGTGAAAAACACCTATTTAAAATGTATACGGCTAATAAAAGGTGGGTTTTGCACCTATGAAATACACCTGCAGTTACTAGCAAATTTCTTTATCCTAATATAAGTACAAGGGGGTCTTTGAACAAAACTGGGCCACCCCAAAGTGAAAAACACCTATTTAAAATGTATTACAGATAATAAAAGGTGGGTTTTTGAACATATGAAATACACCTGAATTTACTATCAAATTTCTGTTTCCTAATATAAGTAAAAAGTGGGTCTTTGAACAAACTGGGCTGCGCCAAAGTGAAAAAACATCTATTTAAAATTTATCGGATAATAAAAGGTGGGTTTTGCCCCTATGAAATACACCTGCAATTCTAGCAAATTTCTGTATCCAAATTATAAGTTACAAGGTGGGTCTTTGAACAAAATGGGCGGCGCCAAAGTGAAAAACACCTATTTAAAAGGGTAGGTTTTGCCCCAATGAATACAACAGCAGTTACTAGAAAAATTTCTGTATCCTAATGTAAGTACAAGGTGGGTCTTTGAAAAAAAACGGGGCTGCACAAAATAAAAGGTACCATTTCACCTCAGATGCGAGGTGTGCTGGCCAAAAACTGGTAAAAAAATGCCATTTCAATGCAGGTTTAAAGCAGAATCTGGGCTGCACAATATACACTCTCCTTTCAAAAGCCTGCCTGCCTTTCTGTCTTCACTCACCCGCACCCCCCCCCTCAATTTTCCCCCTCCGTGGTTGTACGGGTTTTAGATGCTTCTTTAAAAGTCTCTGTCTAACTAAGAGCTGAAATTCTCTAATCTACCTATGTTCTAATGTTCACAGCTAGAGATGGGCGAATTGATTCTAATGAAGTGGAATTCTTTTAGAATTTCAGGAAAACTTTGATTCTGAACAAAGTCGAAGTTTGGGGGGATTCGCGGGAACAAAGCGTGCTTTTGATTGATAAAATGGCTGCGAGCACATGGCGTTACATGGGGCAAAGAAGTCTGGGAGGGAAAAAAGGGGGTTGCCTACATGACATGTGCAGAGATGAATCCAATCAAAAGGGCGGTGGGATTCTGTGACATCATCGCATATATTTCCGGGCGCCTTTCTTGCTCCTCCACATCCTCTCCTGTACTGTGTAGGGAAACTGCTCCTGTTGTCGCCCTTTCTGCTTATTTATATCTCATTACTAAAGAACTCACTTTTATACAGCGATTTTTGGGGGGTGTCACAGGTTGTCTCAGAGATTGCTTGTCTTATGTTCTAATTCTGATTTTGTGGAGTATTGGAACTGAAGTCCAGCGTGCGTCCAATGCAGCTGCATATACATTTTAATGCTATCTGCTCAGTTCTTGAGTAGTGTTGAGCGATTATTATTGACAAAGTTTAAATAGGCAAGGTTTTTATGGTGATCGAAATTTCCAGATCATGCGATAATTAAGGTTAAATCTGTGCATCATCTATTAAGATCGCGCCTTTTTTTGCCGCTTCTGTAATTTTGGGGGCCCAGCTAATGAGATTACAGAATAGGAGCAGGGTGGATGGTGTGCGACGTCATGCTGGGATGTGTATGGTTGCGATTGGTGGAAAAATCACATGACTCGTTTACATAGAACAGCGTTTCCTGTTTCACCCTCGGTCTCTCAGGTTCATAGGGTTTAGGACCTGCGTTCTGCCTGTGGCCAACAGCTCAGCGAAATTAGTCTTTTTCTGCACAGAGAAACCTTACTATTAGCTGTGATCTTCCCAAATTTTTTTTTGATTAGGGATTTGAACATTTTATGTAGTTAGCTAGAGAATTTTAAAGCAGAATCTACCACTGTAATTCACGGCGGTGGGATCGGGGGTGGGGGGGGTCCCCGCGGGAGAACACAGACAAGCTTATCTATAAAAAAACAATGGATAAAGTTAACCAAGACGTAGTTTAGACATTTTAGTGGAATATATTTATTATTAACAGTTTGCTTTTTGAAAAATTTCCTGGATATTGGGCAGCCTGAACTTATATTGGATAAAAATCATTTCTAGTAACTGCGGTCTCTTTGTTAGCTGCAAAACTCCACTTTTATTTTCAGTATACATTTCAGATAGGTGTTCAATTTTACCCATTACACTGTGTCTGTTGATATATCCACTTGCACTTAAATACAAACCAGCAATCTTGTAGTCAGCACAGGTTGTTGTTGCCATAAATACCGTGTTCGTACGAAAACATCAACTTAGATAGTGTTTTTACTTTTTGCCCCACCCAGCATGTTCATTGACGCAGCAATCACTGTAAATCTTAAAACATCAATTCTATATTCACCAAAGGTGAATTGAAAGGTGCAAAATAATACTGTTTTTTTTATATCAAACATAAAGTTAGGTGGTGTTTTTTGACTTTTGCGCACCCAGAACTGTTCATTGACGCTAGACTCTATGTAATCTTTAAAACTGCACTCTATATCACCACAGGTGAATTGAAAGGGTGCAATAAATATACCGTTTATTTACCAAAGAATAACAGATACGTGTTTCTTGGACTTTTGCCCAGTCCAGATTTGTTTGATCTAGACACCTTGCAGTTAAATTTGAATCCAGCAATTTTGTTTGATTATGAGGGATTTGAGAATTGCTGTGATTTGCCGGTCTTTTAATAAGAGGACTTTCCAAAAAACTATTCCCAATACCTTTCTCAAATTTTTATATTTGAACATGGAGCGAAATGAGCAGGTGGTAAGCGAGCAAAGAGGGGGGGGTAGCAATGGAGTAGAGGTACGAGAGAAGGTGCTCCTTCCAGTGCTGGCGAACCAACACGCCTGCCAGTCGGATGTCAGTTGCAGGACCGTCCGGCCTCGTCATGCTGGGTCATGGCCCTGTGATCTAAGAGTAAACGACACATCGTCGCCAATCTGTCCTTCTAGTGGTTAATGGAAACCTGCATCTTGCAGTCTAACTCCTCGTCCTCGCAGGTCACGGCCACAAATGTGTATCCGCCATCATCAGCATCTGTCCAACATAAGCAGCCCAAATGTCAACTCGTTGGTACCCACATCTGTGGATAATCCATTTTTCTGAAGACTCTTTGATGACAAAATGACGGTTGGGGCAGAAGGCATTGTTAAAAGATCAAGAGAGGCCAAAAAGGATGATTCTCTGCTCTGACGCCCAGTTACTGATGCCATCTGAGGAGTGAAGGAGCGGTCAATCGGCTAAATCCCGAAGCGCGTCGCAACGCCTTGCTGTGCCCCTTGCTTGTAGCCGCAGCTTTGGATGCAGAAAAAGTCAGGTCGACCAAGTCACCTGTGTTGATGATGATGTGTTGACGACGATTGCGGGAATCCAACATGGTCTTTTCTGCAGAATTTGCTTGCGAGAGCGCTTCATCAAGTGGACGAGGGAGGAAGGAGATGTGGTAGTGTCACTGAGGGTCGCCACAAAGGGTCGAGGGCACGGTCGCCAGAAGATCGGTCCGCTGATATGATTCCGCCAGCCACGGTCACAGCGCAATATCCCGCTCCTCGCTTATCGCACGTCAAAAAGGTAAGGGACCTCTCTAGCCTGGGCCTTCTTTGAGCAGCCTATGATTCAACCCTAGCGATGTTCATATGCTGCCTTTGCCGTAAACGCGATACAGTAGAGGCAAAGAACCTTAAGTGGTTATCCACCACCAACATGTCTAGTCACATGCGTATGCGACTTGCTTGAGTTGATATGGAGGGAACACTTGGCCAATAAAAAAGGCCACAGACGTATGCCGGCCTCCAACCACTGTCACACCCTCTGTCTCCGCCTCTCCTCCTCCGCCGATCCACCAAGAGTTTCCTCAGCTTGCCCATGTTTCTCTGAGTATGATCTGGGTTTCAGCACTCCGCTTTCAGCCGCCACCCTGTCACCCGAGTACCATCCAGCACCACCAATGAGGAACCATCCTACCCCCTTCTCCTTTCCGCAGTTTGACGACCTGCACGCCGTACAGCAGCCAGTCTGGCCAGCTTCTGTCTTCCAGGTTTGGGAGCAAAAGAAGAAACACTTTAACCCAAAACCATCCAAAGCCAAATGCCTGAACGTCGGCCTTGCCCGGCTTTTGGCTTTGGAAATGTTGCCTTTCCGTCGGGTGGACACAGATGGGTTCCGCCACGTCATGGCCCTCGCTTGCCCCCAATACCAGGTGCCGAGCAGGCATTTCTTTGCCGAAAAGCCGTCCCTGCCCTGGCCAGCCATGTCGTTTCTGTCATCAAAAATTTCATAGCGCGTTGTCTGCATCTGTGTCCGGAAAAGTCACTTCTCCTCCACCGACACATGGACTAGTAAAGCACGGCCAAGGCGCTTAATCTCTGTGACTGATCACTGGGTGAGCTGGGTGGATGTCTACTGGGAGGTGAGGTTGGCTTCAGGCTCGGAGCACGCTATCTTTCTAAAACGCAGGATGGTGCAGGCTCTTTCCACCCCAAGGTCTCTGGTGCATCCGTGCCCGAAGACACCATGGCGTGTGGAATTAATCTGCCGTGGAGTCCGTCCCACACACAGTGTCAGGAGTGTGGACGGCTCTAAGGCAACGAGACCGAGCGCTGGCTGGGGTGAGCAAGACCTTGTGCCAGGCAAGTGAGTGTGCGGTATAGGGACGAAAATTGCTGGCCGCCTTTTAAGTTGGTAGGCTGGAGCACATCCCTTGCCTGGCTCACATGTCATGAACCTTGTGTCCAGAAATTTATCTAAAGAGTACCGGGTTGGACTGCGCTGAAGAAGGTCGAGGTCTGAGTTCGCACTTCGCCGTTCGCACCCTGCTTCGTCCGCCTGGCCTGAGTTGCAGCACGTCAGCTCGGCCTCCCCTGTCAAACCGTCTCCATTGTTGACGTGGCAACACGCTTGGAATTCCACCCTCCACATGCTCAGCGATTGTGGCAGCAGCGCAATGCCTTACGGGCAGTACGAGAGTGGAACATGGCCTGACAAGCAAGCGGTACGGACCTCGGGGTGTTGAACCACCGGAGTGGAGGCAGGTGAAAGAGCTCTGCACCATTCCTTGCCAGTTTTGAAGAAGCACTCAAAAATGGTCAGATGCGGACAAATGCCCTTGTCTGCATGAGCTTTGTGGTGATCTTAGTTCTGGAACGATCGTTGGACACTCTGAAACAACAGGTCCCGCCAGCGATCGGAGGAGGGAGACGGACAAGATGCGGGACAGGAGCCTTTCTCTCCGTCAAACCACAAAGCACGACAGTTTCACTAATTTCATCGGTCTTCATTAGCAGTGGTTCGGGGGTCCAAAGCTAGTGCAAGTGGCGCATCAGCTCTCACACTGTGATATTCAGGCAAATCAGGGCTGTGTTGAAGCCTGTTGCGGAGGCGGAGCGGAGGAGGAGGAGGAGGAGGGTATTCATATGAACCGCTGTTACCGACGTCCCTGCCTTGAAAGAGGTTGGCGCGAATTTGAGGCGGAGGGAGGTAGATGAGGAGTTCCAGTTTGGTAGTGCCTCGACCCAGAGGCTTGGGAAATCAGGCTCCCATCTTCACATGAGTTGGATTGGTTGCTCCATATCATCCAAACATGATCCTCGCATTAAGGCCATCAAAATGAAACAACAGTTACTGGGTGGCCACATCCTGGATCCCGGGTACAATAAAATCAGACTCTTTCCTTTCCACCCACCAAATAAGAGATGTAAAATGCAGGAAATGGAGACCTTGCTGATTGATCAATATGGAGAACATCTGTATTGCCGTTTTCTGCTTCACGTTCCCCCCCCCAATGTCACGGTGTACTACATCAGCGACGTGACAGCAGTATAGAGTGCAAAGTAGGCGGTTGCAGGCAGCAGCAGGCAGAGGTGGGCTGTAGCTTATGGGAACCTCTGGCAATCTTTGTTTACACCTCACAACGCCCATGCAATGCTGGGCACACATCCAACCTCAGAGATCGCTTAAGATCATGGTGCACGACTATCTGCGTCTCAACACTGATGTTTTTGCATGAGTTCCGGACCCCAATAGACTTCTGGGTATCCCAAAATGGAACGAATGGCCAAGAGTGGCTCATCACGCCATAGAGGTGTTGTCCTGCACAGCAGCCAGCGTCATTTCTGAGGCGTACCTTCAGCACAGGCTGGAGGTGTAATTCAGACAAAACGCATCCGGCTTTCACAGATATGTGGATGTTGTAGACTTTCATCAAGATGAATCAGGCTAATGGATCTCTGATGATATTGTGGCCCCTATTTTGCCGAGCGTCACCGATAGTTGCGGTCTACTTAACATTCCTTTTCAAACAGAAATGGGTCCTCTTGAAAACTTTTTTTTTAAAATGATCATTTATCTTACTGCAATTTTATATTCTCTTTGCACATCAGTTCATTTTGTGGTTTGCTGTGAGGAGACTGTTAAAGACAGCAGGTTTTACATGACAAACTCTGTTATTTCCATTTACTCACTTTATCTTAATAAGTTTTCGCATTGTCAATAGTTGTGTTGTCATGGTTGCTGTGAGTTAACAGCTATAATTATGGTCCTTTGAACAGGAAATGTGGCTTCTAAGTGGCATTTCTCCCTACTATTTTTAATAGTGGCTGAGGAAGTCATATTTATATTTTTTGGGGTCATGTAGGTGAGATACAGCAATAATTCATGGTCTTTGTATCTGAAATGTGGCTTCTAAGTGGGCATTTTCTCCCTCACAATTTTTAACATTGGCTGTGATGTCATTTTTATATTTTTTTGGGTCATGCTGCTTTGAAATTCAGCAATACTACAAGTCCTATTATTAAAAAACTGGTGTGTTTCTAACTGACATTTTTTCTTCACAAATTGACAAAGTGGCTCAAAGGTCATCTTTGAATTTTTGGAGGGGCATTTTGCTGTGACATGCAGCTTTACTTACAGGTCCTATTCTAAAAAATGTTGTTTCTAACAGACATTTGTTGCTTCACAATTGTCCAAATTGGGCTCAAGGGTCATGCTTTGAATTTTTGGGGGCATTTCTTGTGTGACCATTGCAGCTAATATTCTACAGGGTCCTATTCTAAAAATGTTGTTTCTAAGATCATTTGTTCGTCACAATTGTCAAGAGTGGCTCAAGGGATTGAGAGTGCTGTCAGAAACAGGAATTAGTTGGACACGTTAATGGGAACACATATTGCAAAATGACTTGTTTTTGCAAGATCTTTAACATTAGCTATTTCAATCCCTGTATTGAGACAACCCATTTAATACTATGAAAAAGAGAAACAAGACAATGGTGGGATTCCAATCCTATTTTAAATATGTGTTTTCTAAGAATTAAATACTATAAAAAACTTGCATGTATCAAAGAGCTGTTAAAATAATTTCTTTTGAATTGTACAAGGGACGGTACAGGAAAAACTTGACCAGATGAGTTATTCAGAGGGACATGGAGTATGGAGCACGGACAGGAACAAGAGTACAGAGACCATTTCCTCCAGCACGTTGAGTAAAATGAGAAAAAGAATGCCAAGTAAAGGGCACCTGGGTGGTACAGGAGCGATTAACACCAGTATTTCAAGTGAAGCTCCAATTGGTCCACACTCATACGGAGGGGGCAGGCGCTACCCAGGTTATTGACTGTCAAAACATACTGAAGCTGTGCAATCTAAAATATTATTCTGAAAAACGTTAAGCATAGGTTGCACACTAAAAGGCAATAGCATATATCTAACAAATATCTCAGCGGCACACTAAAGATCTGGGAGGTGAGCTTAATACATCTTGATCAAATACTGTAAACTAAGAGTCCAGGTATTTTCATTTACTTGAGGTTTTATTTAGTCTTTAGTGTGCCACTGATACTTTGTTTGTTAGATATATGCTATTGCTTTTTAGGATGTGCACCTATGTTACGTTTTCAGAATTATAATTTTAGATGTGCACAGTTCAGTTATGTTTTTCGTGTTCTTTTGAGATTGGTAATTTCATTGGCTTGCATGCACACCGCTGCCTTTTTTTACGTGCAGGATGACCAGGTTGGTGGTTCTACCATTCCCTGAAATTTGCTGTCTGGATTGACGCCTAGTGAGGAAGTTATATTTAGTGTAGGGACCTCACCTGCTCTGGGATCCCCTGACGTTTTGGGAGGTGAGCTTATACAATCTTTGATCAAATTACTGTAAAACTCTAAGAAGTCCAGGTTTTTCCCAATTTAATTTTTTTTTTTTAAAAAAAACCCCTTGAGTTTTATTTGTCTTTAGTGTGCACTGATAATTGTTTGATATATGCTATTGCCTTTTTAGTGTGCACCTATGCTTACGTTTTTTCAGAAATATTATTTTAGATGTTGCACAGCTTCAGTATGTTTTGTAGTTCATTTGAGATTGGTCAATCTCTTGGCTTGCTGCACCACAGCTGCCTCTTTTAACCCTGTGCAGGATGACCAAGTTGTGTGGTTCCTACATTCCCTGAAAGCAGTCTGGATTGACGCCTAGTGAGGAAGTATATTTTGTGTAGGGACTCACTGCTTGGGATCCCCTTGACGTTTTTGGGGGTGAGCTTTAATACAATCTTTGATCAAATAGCTGTAAACTAAGAGTCCAGGTTATTCATATACCTTGGGTTTTATTTTGTCTTTAGTGTGCCACTGAATATTTGTTAGATCAATTTTTGCTATTGCCTTTTTTGTGTGCCCTATGCTTAGTTTTCCAGAATATATTTTTAGATGTGCACAAGCTTCAGTATGTTTTGTAGTTCATTTGAGATTGGTGATCTCATTGGCTGCTGCACACAGCTGCCTCTTTTTAACCAGTGCAGGGATTGACCCTCAGTTCGGTGGTTCCTACCTCATTCCTGAAATTGCAGTCTGGATGGACGCTCTTGTGAGGAAGTATATTTTAGTGTAGGGACTCCACCTGCTCTGGGATTCCCTTGACGGTTTTGGGAGGGAGCTTAATACAATCTTTGATCAAATCTGTAAAATATGAGTCCAGTTTTTCATATATTACCTTGAGGTTTATTTAGTCTTTAGTGTGCCATGATAATTGTGTAGTTATATGCTATTGCTTTTTGTGTGCGCCGATGCTTACGTTTTTCTGAATATATTTTAGATGTGCACAGCGTCAGGATGTTTTGTAGTTCATTTGAGATTGGTAATCTCATTGGCTTGCTGACTAGCTGCCTCTTTTTTAACATGCAGGATGACCCAGTTGGTGGTTCTACCATTCCCGAAATTGCAGTCAGGATTGACGCCTAGTGAGGAAGTATATTTAGTGTAGGGACTCACCTGCTCTGGGAGCACCTCTGTGACGTTTTGGAGGTGGCTTAATACAATTTTGAGCAATTACTGTTAAACTAAGAGTCCCCTGGGGGGTTTTTTCATATACCTTGAGGTTTTATTAGTCTTTAGTGTAGCACACCTGATATTTGTTAATATTTGCTATTGCCATTTTTGTGTGCACCTATGCTTACGTTTTCAGGAATATATTTTACGTTGTGCACAGCTTCGTATGTTTTGTAGTTTCCTTTGAGATGGTAATCTCATTGGCTTGCTGCACACAGCTGCCTCTTTTTAACCAGGAGGATGGACACTGTTGGTGGTTCCTACCATTCCTGATTTGCAGTCTGGATTTGACGCCTAGTGAGGGAAGTATATTATAGTTGTAGGGACTACACCTGCTCTGGGATCCCCTTGACGTTTTTGGGAGGTGAGCTTATACAATCTTTGATCAAATATGTAAACTAAGAGTCCAGGTTTGTCATATACCTTGAGGTTTTATTTAGTCTTTAGTGTGCCACTGATATTTGTTAGATATATAAACAGGTATTGACTGTGTGCAGAGGAAGGCTGGAGTTCTCACACTTCTGCTTCCGCACTCTGCTTCAGCACGACAGTTTTCGTTGCTGCTCATCGGGCATTTTATCCTGCGTGTTAATAGATGACCAGTCGCCAGCCTGGGCTTTCACGCACCACTGTACTCCGGCCCTGGGTACATGCGGTGTGGCCCAGGACAGTATTTTAGTCAATGTCAGTTCAACTAAAATGGTGGTTGAAAGACTCCTTTTTCCGGACTTTTTTTATGTGGGGGTTCATGCAGGTTTGGGGCTCCATGCTGTGGCCCAGGGACAGGTATAGTCATTGGTCCAGTTCAACTAAATTTGTGGTTGAAAAGACTCCTTTTTCTGGCACTTTTTAAATGTGGGGGTCATGCAGGTTTGGGGCTCATGCTGTGGCCCAGGACAGGTATAGTCAATGTTCCAGTTCAAACTAAGAATGGTGGTTGAAAGACTCTTTTTTTCCGGCACTTTTTAAGATGTGGGTGTCATGCAGGTTTGGGGCTCCTGCTTGTGGCCAGGACAGGTATCGTCAGATGTCCAGTGATAACTAAAATGGTGGTTGAAAGACTCCTTTTTTTCCGGCACTTTTTAAATGTGGGGGTCATGCAGGTTTGGTGTCATGCTGTGGCCAGGACAGGTATAGTCACTGTCCAGTTCAAGTTAACATGATGGTTCAATATCTACTGCTTTGGCACTTTTTATTTGTGGGTGATGCAGGTTTAAGGGTCAGGCTGTGGTACATGACAGGGATAGTAACTGGTCTGGACTTTTTTCTGTGACTTTTATAACTAAGTGTGTTGCCTAAGATGTAGCTTGTTGCCATTTTGGACTGTTGTGGATGTCAATTTCGCATCTCCGCCTTGTTTGGTGCTGTAATATTGAAGGTGGTGTTGCTCTCCATAGTCTTTAATGGTCATCGCGATATATCTGATGCTTCATATCGAAAATACCTTATCGATAGCGGCCCCCGGACTATCGACTATCGATCGATCTCGATAGCCAACGGCAATCGCGCAACACGATTTGAGCACATGATATCCAAAGGTTTATCTAAAGCCTGTTCCTGTTTTATTCAGTTAAAGATACAGCGTTTGTACATTCCAATATACCAATTTAATTTTGGTTGGCCTCCCCCCATTTTTTTGCACAATTTTAGATCAGGGGTCTATTAGCGTTGTGCTGTTGTTGTTGGTCAAATAAAAGAAACGTTCCTTTTTCACCGTCATAGAGAAATTTTGCCTGGAGCATAATTCATATCCGAAGGTTAATTACAATGTTTTTCTGTTTTTTGTTGTGTTCCGTAAAAATACACGCCGTTTTAACACGCTACAAAAGCTGGTATGTTGGCAGCATATTTCTTTGCACATTTTCATCAAGGGTTAATAAGTATTTTTCTGCAGTGTGTACTTCGTAAAAGAAAACATTCTTTTCACCACCAAAAAAGAAATTTTGCGCTGTAGCATAAGTTCATTGATCGAAGGTTAATTAAGCCTGTTTGAGCTTTTATAATCAGTAAAATAACAGTGTTTTTAAAAGGGCACATACAAGTAATTTTTCCACTGCCTTTTGCGCCAATTTTACATTCCAGGGGTTAATTAGAGCGTTGTTCTGCAGTTTGTATCTCAGTAAAAGAAACTTTGTTTTCACAGCCTCAGAAGACATTCTGTAGCATAATACATCCGAAGGTTAATTAAGCCAGTTTGTGACTTTTATATTCGTAAATACACAGAGTTTTTAAAACGGCAACATACAAGTAAATTTTTCGCTGGCCATTTGTGGAGCGCAATTTATATCCAAGGTTTCCTCAATCTTGTTATGTGGGTTCATTTGGAGTCAAATACAGGGTGTGTATTTATCTTATACAGATATCTTCATCAAACAGTGTCTGTACATTTTAGAACAACAGTTATGTCAGACAGAGAGGTGGCTGGGCTCTTACCTACGAGTGGCAGCAGTGGCACATACATTCCTGGAGCAGGCCCAGTCGCAGCAAAGCTGGGGACGTTGCAGCAGGTGTCACTCAGTTGAGGCCACAACTGCCGCTGTCATTAGCCTCCGTGTGTTGTTCAGCAACCCAATGGTTCTTGATTGGTTTGACTAGGTCATCCACTTCTTCACAAATGACAATCTGAAAACCCCAGCCAGAGTTGGTGGGAACGTCAGACACAAACCCTTAGTTGGCATGGGCCCGGAGCGGCTGGTCAGCGGGCCCTCACCTGACCTCAACCCGCTCTGTCCATCCGGTTCCCTCAGCCAGTGATCTACTATGTGGGTCTGGGCTCAGTGACGGCATATATCGCGGAGGATGAACAATTTGAGGTGGGCAGTCAGCAGCTACTTGACCCTGTGATAGAAATGGGGCCAATTTTCATCCTGCTTCTGTGCAGTAGGCGGCAAAGTAAGATGTGGCATTGGGAGGTCATGTTGTGAGAGGGTCAGCCTCTGCCATACCAAGACCCGTGATGAGGACAGCAGTGCGATGAAACTCAAATCGCTGATGATGTAGCAACCGCACTTGGGAGCCGGGGTGAGAAAAGCTTCATCATGTCAGGAGAAGAGGGAGTCAGCTTGCGCTGTCAGGCAGCGGCGCAGCATGCATGTGGGTTTGTTGTGGCGGAGTCAGAGGGTAGCAGCAGTGTGAGGTGGGGAGCCAAGCGGCCACAGGGTAAGAAAACCCGGCTTCGCATGGGTCAAGAAAGTAGCTCGGCACAGGGGATCAGCGTGTAGGCAGCGGCTGGGTAGTAGTCATCTCAGTGCGGGAGACTGTTGGCGGTAAAATCAATCTACTCGGCGGTGTGGCAGTTTTTTGCTAAGACATCGGAGGAGCCGAATATGTGTATATGTTGAATCTGTGGACAGAAGTGATGCGGTGGCCAGGGAGCTAACATTGGCACATGGCCTGCGTAAACATCAGGCTGCATCACATCCTAAGGTGCAGAACCTGACCGTGCTCCTGTCCAAGTTGTTGGTACTGCAGTCCCTCCCTTTCCAAATGGTGGACTCTGGACTGTTCAGAGAACTAATGGCTTGTTCCAAGCCGAGATGGAGAGTTCCAAAAAGGCAGTACCAGCACTTCATAAATATGTAGAACAGAAGGGGGGCCAGTCCTTGAGCTTATCGGTTTGTTCCAAGGTGCACAGCAGCGCAGACGTTTGGAGCTGTTACTAACGTCAGGGCCAGTACATGTCCTTTACAGCCCACTGGGTCAATGTGCTTCCTGCCCAGGCACACCAACAACTTGGACTGGAGACGCCGCTTTCTCCTTCACGTTGTCAAACTGCGGCTTCTGCACCAATGTCCGCCTCCTCCTCCTCCACCACCACACCATCTCAGCCTCCACAAGTACTGCTCCATCATAACACATGTGTAGGGCCCAGCGGTGTCAGCAGTTCTACACATGGCTTGCCTCGGCGACCGAAGTCACACAGGTGGGGAAAACTGCTCCGCGTCATACAGCAAGAAATCGTATTTTTGGCTTTCTCCGCGCCAACTGCAAATCGGAACCATGGTGACAGACAATGGGAGGAACATGGTGTCCGCGCTGCAGTAGTGTGGCATCAGAGCGGGTGTTGAGTGCGGCGGGGGCCATCGTTACCCCAAGGAGAACCCGCTTGTTCACAGGAAATGTGGAACGACTGAACCTTTGTCAAGATGAATCCGGCGTGGATCGGCCAGGATTTCCACACACCAATGCCTAAGGCACCCAGACTACATCAGCCATGACGCCTCACCCAAACTGTGAGAAATGAGTCTGGGTTCAAACTACCTGCCTCAGCCACTATTCTGATGCCGCCACCCGCCCCGATGCCACACATCTGCTGCCAGTTTCTCCATCTGCCTCCACCATCTTTACCAGGGACTGGTATTGCCACCCACCTCCACACTCTGTCATTGTGCCACTCTATGACCTCATGCTGCTGCTGTTGCTGGTGCCGTGATATCCACACTGTGTCATTGTGCCACTCTCCGACTTCATGCTGCTGCTGCTGTTGTTGCTGCTGCGGTCACCTCCACACCCTGTCATTGTGCCACTCACTGACCTCATTGCTTTTTGTCTGCCCGTCACCTCCACTCTGTCATTGCGCCACTCTGTGGCCTACTCCTGTTTTTTGCTACCTCCAGAATGTCATTGTGCCACTGTCTGACCTCATGCTGCTGCTGTGGCTGCTGCCGTGACCTCCACACTCTGTCATTGTGCCACTCTGTGGCCTAGTCGAGTTTTTTGCCACCTCAAGAATGTCTTTGTGCGACTGCCTGTCCTCTTGCTGCTGCTGTGGCTGCTGCCGTGACCTCCACTCTCTGTCATTGTGCCACTCTGTGGCCTACTCCTGTTTTTGCCACCTCCAGAATGTCTTTGTGCCACTCTCTAACCTCATGCTGTTGCTGTAGCTGCTGCCGTCACCTCCACATTCTGTCACTGATGTTGCCACCTGAGCCCTCATCTTGTTTTTTTCCATCTGTCGCTGCCATGACTTTATCAGGCTACTTTCCCGCTTCAGCTTTTTGGTCAGTTTTGCCCTCTTAATTGCCTAGGGAATTTTATAGTGAAGCGATTCTAAGAGCGGCGGCAGTCATATGCATTTCATACTAAAACACAACATTGTATGAAGACCAAACCAAGCTCCCTCTGCATATTTAAGCATGGCACAATGTTCTACAGCACCCTACAGGCTCTGTGCAGCCTTGAAATAGCTGTTTTTAACGCGATTCATCCCAAAGCAATTCAGACCGAAACAAATTTTGTCGGAAAATTAGTCGAAGTCACCAAATCGAATTTTTGAGAAATTCGCCCATCTCTATTCACAGCTGAAAGCATAGTTGTCTGTATGAGTAAAGAGAACTGTGTCTCTGAGCTGAGCTGAGCTGAGCTGTATTGAGAGAAATCTAGCACATGTCCTGGTATTGTCAGAGTCACTGAAACACTGATGATGAACAGGAAATGCTGTTCTATGCAAAACGAGGTCATGTGCTTTTTCCAGCCAATGACAACCATACACATCACAGTCATGACGTCGCACATCCAGCTCACCCTGCTCTATGCTCTAAGCTGATTTTCTGGCCACCAAAATGACAGGAAGCGCCGAAAGTGGCGCGATAGTAATAGATTATGCGGCGATTCTCACCTAAAACATTGCGTGATCGGAAATTTCCGATCAACCTAAAAACTGTGCCGATTTCAACGTTGTCGATTATAATCGCTCATCCCTATTCTTGGGCAATCCTCTCTGCTACTTGTGAATACCGAGTAGTTTCTCAGTTTGCCACAGACTCTGGAAGTCACTGTGGCCAAGGGACTGATACCCTGGTCTTTTCAGCTTGCTCTGCAGGAAGGCACACACCCTCTCTGCATGCGACAACCTCCTCCTGCCCACACTACTACTACGCACTATCTCCAGCACACTTCCTTCTTCCTCTGACAAGAGGCCATGCACTGAACTCTGGATGAAGGTAAAGTGTAGAACCCCCAGAAAGGGATCTGGTTACAATGTCTGTATGCAGTGCTTAGCAGAGAAACTAACTTTCATCATCTAATAATGCAAATGGAACTTTACACAGACAGTTATTTTATGGCGATCCACACATTTGGCACCACATTCCCCCCTACTGAAGATTAACACATCCTCAAGATATTGGGCCGGGAGCCTGTTCATAGCAAGACAAATAACATTGACCTGAACACATAACCAGTCTTAATAAACTTTTCGTGGATTACAGCCCAAAACCACTCCTCCACTCCTGATCATCCCCGAGTGCAGCTGCGGGGCACACAGACCATATAATCAAGTTCACTGCACTAGCTGTTTTGGATGGCTCCTTTACCAAGGCCGCCATATTTGTCATCCATAGGGTGGGTCAACTGCACGGTGAAACTGGGTTTTCTTTCAGCTTTTAAGTCCTTACAAGAGTCTTTGTAGATGAAGAAAGCGTAATGGTTGCTAAAATCTTACATTAGTCCATGTGGGCACACATTTATTTTCTTTTTAAAACTGTTAGGAATGGTACATAAGGCATAGTTTAACATGAACACATAATTTTTTTTCTTTAATCATCCTTATAATGAAAGGGGATTTGTCCCTGTGTACTATGATGTGATCTGCGCAACATAGGGAGACTAGGCAACTTCCTACCTCTCCTTAAACCCACCATGGGTACAGCAGGCTCACCTCTATGATGAGGAAGATTTTCTGGGCTGTGAGCATGCAAACTGTCAGGAGCTGGTGTTAGCTGCTTTTCTCTTTCAGAAAGGGTTGGTATCTGTTGTGGGGACTGTTGTGGGAAAAGCATCACTGGAACTACTACTGCATTTTCAACTTGCAGCCAAGAATGGGAGAACTCACCTAGAACTGTTTGAACCCTTGTGTCAACCTCTTCCATTTGCTGAGAAACTTGTTCACTACTTTCAATTTTTCATGAAATTGGGTGGGACATACTTTCAGATTGTCTCTTGACACAGTTGTATATGTCTTTCCACTGTCTTTGGAGATGGTATATACTTTACTGTTATTGTGGTTAGATGGTAGGATGGTATACGGTTGAGCCTTCCATTGGTCATCCAATTTGTAGCTCCTTCTCTTTTTCTTTAATACTTGTTCACCAGGGGATAAGTAGGATGCTACAGCATGCCGATTAAAGTCTTTTTCTGTTTTTGTCTAACTTGAGCAATGCTTTGTTCCACACATTGCTGGACCTTCTGATATTGTAATTGCCTTTCGGTATTCCTATCAGTGCCTAGCTGGCTGGATATGGTTTCAGGAGTTAGGACTCCCATTTCCAGGTCAATCGGAAGTTTACCTGGTCATGCACGATTCAAGTAAGCTGGAGCGTATCCTGTTGAGCTGGTCGGAATATAATTATACATTTCAATCAGATCAGGCAATTTCTCCGGCCATTGGCTCCTTTCTTCCAACAGCAAGGTCTGCAGTAGGTTGATATCAAGATGGTTCATTTTCTCACAAATATCGTTGCCTTGCGGGTGGTACGGAGTCGTTCTGATCTTCTTACATCTATATAAGGAGCAAAACTCCCATAAGACTTCAACCTCGAAGGCTGGACCCCTGTCTGTCAGAACTTGATCTGGGTATCCAAGGGGTCTACAAAAATATTCTTGGAATGCCTTTGCAGCCTTTCTTGCAGTTTGGTCTTTCACTGGAACAACCACCAAGAAGCGGGAGTAATGGTCTATGATGGTCAGAGCGTAGTTGTACCCTGATCGGCTCGGGGTGAGTTGGACATGGTCTAGAGCCACTATTTCTAAAGGTTGATTCGTCACTATGGGCTGTAAGGGGGCCCTTTGACTGGTGTGATTCTTGCTTCTGAGGTTGCACAGGCCGTGCTCTCTACACCACTGCTCAACAGACCGTCTCATACCCGTCCTGAAGAGGCGTTCACATATCACAACATCTAGCTTCTTCCAACCAAAGTGTCCCGCTTGATTGTGATAGGCTTCTAGAACCATGGGCACATCTTTTCTTGGAACTACAATCTGCCATACTAGCTCATGCGCACGTGGGTTAATGGCTCTTCGGAACAATTTGTCTTCAAAAGTGAAAAGCTTTTTTCTCTCTTTCCACAACTGTTGAGCATCTGCAGGTGCATCAGGAGCTAGGGATGAATTATCTGCACCAAGGAGTTCTTTGATAAGGCATATAGCTGGGTCACTGCTCTGTATCTCTGCCCAACCATGGCGGGGTAATGGGTTCAAAGAAACTTCTCGGATGACAAAACACCTCCCTACTAGTGTTGAGCGATTATTATCGACAAAGTTGAAATCGGCACAGTTTTTTTGTTGATCGAAATTTTTAGATCATGCGATAATTTAGGTTAAAATCTGTGCATTATCTATTAATATCGCGCCATTTTCGGCGCTTCCTGTAATTTTGGCAGCCAGCAAATTAGCTTACAGAATAGAGCAGGGTGAGATGTGTGTGCGACGTCATGACTGGGATGTGTATGGTTGCGATTGGCTGGAAAAATTACATGACCTCGTTTTACATAGAACAGCCCTTCCTGTTCATGATCAGTGTCTGTCAGCGTCTCATAGCAGTAGGAGGTGCGCTCTGCCTGTGTCCAAACAGCTCAGCGAAATTATTCTATTTCTTCACAGAGAAAACTCTACTGTTAGCTGTGATCCTTACAACTTAGTTAGATCAGAGATTGGAAGATTTTATGTAGTTAGGTAGAGAATTTTAAAGGAGCATCTACCGCTGTAAAGTAACGGGGTGAGTGGGAGGGGGGGGCCCCCGCGGGCGAACACAGACAAGCTCTATAAAGAATACTGGATAAAGTTCACCAAGACTTAGTGTAGACATTGCACTGCAATAGCTTTATTATTAACATTTTTCTATTGAAATATTTCCTGGATATTGGGCAGCATAAACTTATATTAGGATACACATCTTTTCTAGTAACTGCAGGTCTCTTTGTTAGGTACAAAACTCCACTTTTATTATCAGTATACATTTCAGATAGGTGTTCTTTTTCAATTTTGTCCATTCCAGCTTTGTTGATATAGCCACCTTGCAGTTAAATTAGAATCCAGCAATTTTGTAGTCAGCACAGGTTGATAGGTGCCAAAAATACCTTTTAATTATCTGAATACATTACAGATACGTGTTTTTTTCACTTTTGCGCACTACAGCTTTGTTCATTGAGGCACCTTGCACTTAAATGTGAACACAACAATTTTGTAGTCACCACAGGTGAATTGAAAGGTGCCAAAAAATACTTTTTATTATCTGAATACATTATAGATACGTGTTTGATGACAAATGCGGTTGGGGTCAGAAGGCATGATAAAAGATCAAGAGGCCAAAGAGGATGATTTCTTGCTCTGGGCGCCCAGGTTTAAAGTTTCCCTCCAGGAGGAGGGGAAGGGGAAACCGGGGCCTCAACGGCCAAAAAATTTCCCGGGGGGTCGGCAAAAGCCCTTTCAGTCCCCTTGCTTGTAGCCCCGCAGCTTTCCCGGATGCAGAAAGTCAGGACGCCAAGTCACCGGTTAGTTTGGGTGATGATGATGAATTTACATTGCGGATCCAAAAATGGTCTTTTCCGCGAATTTTCTTGGAGGCTTTTTCAAGGACGAGGGGGGGAAGACGATGGGGGTTAAAATGTAAATACGGGTTCCCCCCCCAAAAAAGGGAAAAAAGGGGCGGGGTCGCAGAAGTCCCCCTGATTTGATTTTCCCCCAGCCCGGTCAGCGAAACCCCCCTTTCCCCGCTTATCGCCGTCAAAAAATCCAGGCCTCTAAGCCTGGGGCCCCCCCTTTTTGGCCCAAACCTCTGATTCACCCAGGAGTCATTTGCCGCCTTTGCCGTAAACGATAAGTAGGGGCAAGAACCCCTTAAAAAGGTTAAACCACCCCAAATGTCTTTGTAAATTTCAAAACCCAATGCTGAGTTGAAAGGAGGGAAAAATTGGCCAAAAAAAGGGGGGGACCACGCCCGGGGCCCCCAAAACCCTGTCACCCCTCTGTTCCCCCCCTCCTCCTTTCCCCCGCCCCCCACCAACCCCTTCCTCAGTGGGCCCCCTTTTTCTCCCGATAAAGATTTTGGGATCAGGGCCCCCGCTTTTAGCCTCCACCGTCGCCCGGTTAACCCCCTGCACCACCAGAGACCCCCTTTCCCTTTCCCCTTTTTTTTTTTTTTCCTTTCCCCGTTTGAGACCTTTCACCCCCGGGCAGCGGGGCCAGTCTAGCAAACCAGCCTTTTTGTTTCCAGGTTTTGGGGGAAAAAGAAAAACACTTAACCCCAAAACCTCCCCAAAACCAAAAGGGCCTTTAATGGGCGGCATTGCCAGGGTTTTGGCCTTGGTAGTGTTGCCTGTCCGGCTGGTGGACACAGATGGGTTCCGCCACGTCATGGCCTCGCCTTGCCCCCAATACCAGATGCCGAGCAGGCATTTCTTTGCCAGAAAAGCCGTCCCTGCCCTGGCCAGCCACGTGTCATCTAAAATTTCAAGCGCGTTGTCTGCATCTGTGTCCGGAAAAGTCCATCTCACCACCGACACATGGACTAGTAAGCACGGCCAAGGCCGCTATATCTCTGTGACAGCTCACTGGGTGAGCTGGGTGGATGTCTCTGGGGGTGACGGTGGCTCTC
Organism: Phyllomedusa bahiana; assembly: GCA_025379985.1. Taxonomy (NCBI): domain Eukaryota; kingdom Metazoa; phylum Chordata; class Amphibia; order Anura; family Hylidae; genus Phyllomedusa; species Phyllomedusa bahiana. The sequence goes on from JAODAL010001408.1 coordinate 151,654, forward strand.
AGGCTCGGCGCACGCTCTTCAAAACCGCAGGGATGGTGCAGGGCTCTTTCCCCCAAGGTCCTCTGGTGGCATCACGTGCCCAGAGACACCAGGCCGTGTTGAAATTAATCTGCCTTGGAGACCGTCCACACACAGGTCAGGAGCTGTGGACGGCTCTAAACAACGAGACCGAGCGCTGGCTGGGTGACAAGAACCTTGTGCCAGGCAAGGTGGTGTGCGATAACGGGCGAAATCTGCTGGCCGCCCTTAAGATCGGTAGGCTGGAGCACATCCCTTGCCTGGCACATGTCATGAACCTTGTCGTCCAGAAATTTCTAAAGAGCTACCCGGGTCTGGACTGCCTGCTGAAGAAGGCTCGAGGTCTGAGTTCGCACTTCCGCCGTTCGCACCCTGCTTCGTCCCGCCTGGCTGCGTTGCAGCGTCAGCTCGGCCTCCCCGTCAACCGTCTCATTGTTGACGTGGCAACACGCTGGAATTCCACCCTCCACATGCTCCAGCGATTGTGGCAGCAGCGCAATGCCATTACGCAGTACGAAGTGACACATGGCCTGACAAGCGCGGTACTGACCTCGGGTGTTGAACCACGAGAGTGGGGCAGGTGAAAGAGCTCTGCACCATCTTGCAGTTTTGAAGAAGCACCAAAAATGGTCGTGCGGACAATGCCCTCTGTCAGCATGAGCCATTGTGGCTGATCTTAGTTCTGGAACGATCGTTGGAACTCTGAAACTACAGTTCCCGCCAGCGAACGGAAGAGGAGTCGGATCACTGATGCGGACACGGAGCCTTCTCTCTCTGTCAAATCAAAGGCCCGACAGTTTCAACAATTTCATCGGTCTTCATTATGGCAGTGGTTCGGGTTCCAGAGCTAGTTGCAAAGGTGGTGGCATCAGCTCTCAGGGTGCTTCAACCTCAGGCAAGTCAGGGCTGTGTTGATGCTGTGCCGGAGGCAGCGGAGGAGGAGGAGGAGGAGGAGGAGGAGGTATCTAGACCACGATGTTACCGACGTCCTGCCTTGGATAAGAGGTTGGCGCGAATTTGAGGCGGAGGGAGGATGATGAGGTAGATCAGTTTTGCTAGTGCCCCGTCGACCAGAGGCTTGGTAAATTCAAAGGCTCCATCTCTCACATGAGTGCTTTGGATGCTCCATGTCCGCCAACAAATCCTCGCTTAAGGCCATCAAAATGAACAACAGTTATGGGGTGGCCACCCTCAGGGATCCCCGGTACAAAACAAAAAATCAGCACTTTCCTTCCACCCAACAAATAGAGTGTAAAATGCAGGAAATGGAGACCTTGCTGATTGATCAACTGGAGACATCTGTTGCGTCAGCTTCACGTTCCCAAAAGTCACGGTGGAACAACATCAGCGACGTGACAGCAGTAGTGTGCCACGTAGGCGTAGCGGGCAGCAGCAGTGCTAGGTGAGAGGAGGTTGGCAGAAGCCTAAATGGGTGACCTCTGGCAATCTTTGTTTTACCACGCACCAACGCATGCAATGCAGGCACACATCCAAACACACAGAGATCAGTTAAGATCATGGTGCACGACTATCTGCGTCTCAACACCGATGGTTTTTGCATGTGTTCCGGACCCAATTTAGATGGGGACCTTTTTCTGGGTATCAAATGGACGGAATGGCCCGACTGGATCTGTTCACGCCATAGAGGTGTTGTCCTGCCAGCAGCCAGCGTCATATCTGAGCGGACTTCAGCACAGCTGGAGGAGTCACTTACAGACAAACGCATCGGCTTTCCACAGATAATGTGGGATAATTTGACTGTTCATCAAGAATGAATCAGGCATGGATCTTGATGATGTTGTGGCCCCATTTGCGAGGTCACCGATTAGTTGCCAGTCTACTTCAACATCCCTTTTCAAACAGAAATGTCCTCTTGAATCTTTTTTTTTAAAATGATCATTTCTCCCTTCCCTTCCCCCCTTACTGCAATTTTTATTCTCTATCCCAACAGTTCATTTGTGCTGGTTTTGCTGTGAGGAGACTGTAAAAGGACAGCAAGGTTTCATGACAATCCGTATTCATACTCACTTTATTTAAGAAGTTTTCGCATTGTCAATGGTTTTGAGGTCATGTTGCTGTGAGATACAGCAATAATCATGGTCCTTTGGACACGGAAATGTGGCTTCTAAGTGGCCATGTCTCCTCACAATTTTATTGTGGCTGAGTAGTCATATTTATAATTTTTTGGGGGTCATGTTGCTGTGAGATACAGCTATATTTGGTCCTTTGGGGTGAACGTAATGTGGCTTCTAAGTGGATTTCTCCTCACAATTTTTAATAGTGCTGAGAAGTCTTATTTATAAATTTTTTTGGGGTCATGTAGCTGTGAGATACAGCAATAATCATGGTCCCTTTGTAACAGAATGTCGGCTTCTAAGTGGCATTTCTCCATCACAATAGTTTTTAAAAGTGGCTGAGGTCATTTGTATAATTTTTGGGTCATGCTGCTTTGAAATGCAGGCAATCTACAGGTCCTATTATAAAATATGTTGGTTCTAACAGCATTTTTTCTTCACAATTGACCAAAGTGGCATCCAAGGGTCATGCTTTGAATTTTTTTGGGTGCATTTTGCGGTGACATGCAGCTATACTACAGGTCTATTCTAAAAAATGTTGTTTTCTACAACAGACAGTTGTTCTTCACAATTGACCAAAGTGGCTCAATGGTCATGTTTGAATTTTTGGGGGCATTTTGCTGTGACATGCAGCTATACTACAGGTCCTATTCTACAAAAATTTTGTTCTTCACAATTGTCAAGAGTGGCTCATGGGTGATGGTGCTGTCAGAAAAGGAATAAGTAGACACTGTTAATGGACACCATATTGAAAATGACTTGTTTTTGCAGATCTTTAACATAAGCTATCAATCCCTGTATTGAGACAACCCATTTAATACAATGAAAAAAAAGTAGAAACAAAGACATGGTGGGATTCCATCCTATTTAAAAAATGTGTTTTTAGAATTTAAAGTACTAAAAAACTTGCATGTACAAATTAGCTGTAAAAAAATTCCTTGAAAATTGTACAAGGGAGGTTCAGGAAAATTGACCAGATGTAGGTTATTCAGAGGACGATGGAGTATGGAGCACGGACATGAGAACAAAGTACAGAGACCATTTCCTCCAGCACGTTGAGTAAAAATGAGAAAAAGAATGCCAAGTTATAAGGGCACCTGGGGTGTAACAGGTGCTTATCACAGTATTTCCTAGTGAAGCTCAATTGGTCCACACTCATTCTGGAGGGCATGCGCTACACAGGTATTGACTGTTTACAGAGAAGGCTGGAGTTCTCACACTTCCACTTCCGCACTCTGCTTCAGCATGACAGGTTTCGTTGCTGCGTCATCAGGCATTTTTACCTGCGTGTAATAGATGACGGGACGCCAGTGGACTCTCACCGCAAATACCACACAGTAACTCCGGCCCTGGGTCATGCTGTGGCCAGGACAGGGTATAGTCAATGTCCAGTTGAAAACTAAAATTGGGGGGTGTTGAAAGACTCTCTTTTTCCGAGCACTTTTAATGTGGGGGTCATGCAGGTTTGGGGCTATGCTGTGGCCCAGGGACAGGTATAGTCAATGTCCAGTGAAATTAAAATGGTGGTTGAAAGATCCTATTTCGGCACTTTTTAAATGTGAGGGTCATGCAGGTTTGGGCTCATGGCTGTGGCCCAGACAGGTATAGTCAATTGGTCAGTTCAACTTTAATGGTGGTTGAAAGACTCCTTTTTCTGGCACTTTTTTAAATAGGGGGTCATGCAGGTTTGGGCTCATTTGTGGCCAGGACTGGTATAGTCAATGTCCAGTGAATCTTAATTGGTGAGTTGAAAAATGACTCCTTTTTCCGGCAACTTTTTTTAATGAGGGGGTCTTGCAGGTTTGTGGCTCATGCTGTGCCAGGTCAGTATAGTCAATGTCCAGTTCAACTAAAATGGTGGTTGAATGTCTCATTTTTTCCGGCAGTTTTTAAATGTGGGGGTTCATGCAGGTTGGGGCTAATGCTGTGGCCCAGGCAGGTACTAGTCAATGTCCAGTTCAACTAAAAATTGGTTGTGTTGAAAGACTCCTTTATTCGGCATCTTTTTAAATGTGGGGGTCATGCAGGTTTGGTGGCTCATGCTGTGGCCAGGAAGGTATTGACAATGTCCAGTTCAACTTAAATGTTGTTGATAAGATCCTTTTTCCGGCACTTTTTAATGTGGGGGTCATTTGCAGTTTGGGGCTTCATGCTGCGTTCCTGGACAGGGATATTCAATGTCCAGTTTCAAGTTTAACATGATGGTTCAAATCATACTGCCTTCTGGCACTTTTTAATTAGTGGTTGTTGCAGGTTTTAAGGGTCAGGCTGTGGTAAAGACAGGGATAGTAAAATGGTCTGTGACTTTTTTCTGTGACTTTTATAACCTAAGTGTGTTGCCCTAGATGTAGCACGTATCCCTTTGACTGTTGTGGATGTTAATTTCAGCTTCTCCAGCCTTGTTTGGGTGTAATATATGAAGGTGTTGTTGCTCCTCCCATAGACTTTAATGGTCATCGCGCATAATCGATGCTCACTATCGAAAAACCTTATCGATAGCGGACGACTATCGACTATCGATCGATCTCGATAGCCAACGCAATCGCTCAACACTACAAATGAGAAGTCCTCTAGAATCCCAAACAGAATGAAGAACAGCTATAAAGAGTGCCTGGCTCGGGAGGACCTGTCGTGTCCTGCATTACACAAACCATCAATGATCTAAATGGACATGGTGTAATATTTAGTTTAGTGGCATGATGACATTATGCTGCCAATGTCGGATGGTGAATGGAAGAGGAAGGCATTCGGTGGAAAAACAAGGAGAGGTGAGTATTATTTACTCTTTTTGTGGCATATCTGCCTACTTACTGGGCGCACTTGTATACCCACTTATCTTCAAGGGGCTCCAATATATTCACCTTCCTACTGGCTACCCCTAAATACCTACCTACCTACTGGGGGTACCTATCTATCTACTGAGGGGACCTATATACATTGAAGAGCAAAAGGGTAACAATGTTTTGAACTTTTGACTTTCAGGCTCCGCATCTCGCTATCCACTACAGCTTTGGATGTGAGACTCATCATTTTATAGACAATCATCTTGACTATCTCATACATAAATTCAACTATTTAGCATATGTTTAGTTTTTTGTAAATCCACCTTTGACTTTCCACTCTGCCTGAATCCTTCTGGGCTCTCCTTCAGATATAAGCATGTCTCAACTGAAACCTGATCCCAGGTCACATTCCCAATGTTGGTGCATAACTATATAACTGTATAGCTGTATTGGGTACAAATACAGCTTTTTGTTCAATTTTGCCCACAATTTTTGTCCTGCTCGATCACTATGTTGTCCTTTTTACACCCATACAGTGTATGAATTGAGTGTATATGTGAGTATCTTGTAGGATACTTCCATATTGCTCAGCATTGAGACCACCATCAATCCTGGCCAACTATCCAATGCCTTTGGCTGTGAAACAGCCCCATATTATAAGACTTCCTCCACCGAACTTAAGAGTTCCTTCAATTTCTCAATCCACTAGCCCTTTTTACCTTGATTCTTCCAGATCCATTTGCACCATCGGAGCCCGGTCTATTGACTTTTGTACCATCGCTCCAAATCACATTTTTTTTTAAATCTTCTACTTTTAATACTTTTTTGCAAACTCGAGCCAAGGTTTCTTATGACAAGATTCTTCACCTTTTTTGGGCCATCATTCCAGATGTGTAATGTGTGTTGTATGGTGTTTGCATGGACTTCTGTGATCTCACTATTAAGAAGCCTACGAGCCACCTCCACTGCGGTGTATGTTGCACCAAATCTGATAGACCTTGTGATGAGCCGACTTGTTGACTCTGATATTTTGCCTGGAAGTCCACCTCTTGGTTTTTGAATGGATGGGCAAACTTCATGTTATATTCTTCCAACTGTCATGGCCTCACATGATGCAGTTTGGCACATGAGCTGAATGATGCGGTTTTCTCTTTTCTGGGAAATCTTCATGGCTGCTCCTCAATTCCTTTTGCTTGGAAATCAACCTTATAACACACTGAGCTAGTAGGAAATGTGAGTATAGGCTGTAATTTGTAGTATATAAGAAGAAAAAGATTGTTCAACCAGGATCAAAACAGTAACAATGCAGTCACTTGAAAGGAATCTAAGCATATGCTAAATAGTTGTAAGTCAAATTGATGTATGAGAGCCAAGGTGATTGTCTATAAAATGATGGTAGTCTCAAGTTCAAAGCTGCAGTGGATGGTGAGATATGGAGCCTGAAAGTCACAAGTTCAAAACATTGTTACCCTTTTGCTAGTCAGTGTACCTACAGTGGGGAAAATAAGTATTTGATACACTGATGAGTTTGCAAGTTTTCCCACCTACAAAGAATGGAGAGGTCTGTAATTTTTATCTTAGATATACTCCAACCATGAGAGACAGAATCTAAACAAAAAAATCCAGGAAATCACATTGTATGATTTTTACATATTTAATTTGTATTTTATTACATGAAATAAGTATTTGATCACCTACCAACCAGCAAGAATTCTGGCTCTCACACACCTGTTACTTTTAGTTTAAGAAGCGCTCCTACTCTGCGCTCATTACCTGTATTAATTGCATCTGTTTAAACTCGTTACCTGTATAAAAGACACCTGTCCACACGATCAAACTCCAACCTCTCCACCATGACCAAAGCCAAAGCGTTGTCTAAGGACACCAGGGACAAAATTGTAGACCTACTCAATGCTGGGATGGGCTACAGGACAATAGGCAAGCAGCTTGGTGAGAAGGAAATAACTGTTGACGCTATTATTAGAAAAACAAGATGACTGTCAATCTTCCTTGGTCTGGGGCTCCATGCAAGATCTCACCTAGTGAGGTAAGGATGATTCTGAGAAAGTTGAGTAATCAGCCCAGAACTCATGGGAGTACCTGGTCAATGACCGGAATAGAGTTGAGGTCACAGACTCAAAGATTACCATTAGTAATACACTACACCTTCAGGGATTATAGTCCTGCAGTGCACACAATGCCCCAGTGTTCACGGGATCTCTTGTCATGAGGAAACACTGTAGCATCTAAATGGTTATACAGCAGAGATTGGAGCCGACAGGTATCGGCTGTATCTAACAGCCAGCACCCTCCATGTATGGAGCCCACTCCATACTTCCTTAGAGTTTTAAAAGACATACCAGTACGTTAAGGGGTTAATGCGTTGAGGAATTTAGTAGCAAAGTCAAGGTTCCATTTTTGTCTGAACATAGACCTCAAATGTGCTAAGTATAGAAATGCATATAAGTTTATGTAGATTATGATGAACAGTAGATTTTACCTTGATGCCTATTTATCAGAAGCAGGAACTACATAGACTCATCAATTCCCCCTGGTGTTGGCTGCTGGAAGACAGAAATTTATCTTGTAACGCTATGGCTACGTGTAGGTATTTTGGAGCTATAGACCATAAAGAAATGGGGCTCTGAGCCCTATATTTGAGAAACTAATCAACACTCACTTTTGGACCTAGTTTGATTAAAAACTAAAAAAGTTGGTATTTATGAACTGTAACCCCACTACTGTAAAGGACGCAGCTGTGCCCCATGCACCCTCTGAGATGTTATCTCTGATATTTATATTCTCTCTGCTCACTGCTTTATTTCTATACAGCTTCTTCCTAGCCGAATCCCTTGTCCTTTACTGCTCCCTATCTGTGAAATTCACTTCCCAGCACTGAGCTAAGCTACAGTTCCTGTTCTTCTCAGTACACAGCTAACGATCCTCTGAATAAAAAATAGATATATCATATCACACAAACTTTCTAGCTTCAAGTTGACTTTTACATTATATCTTTATATTGTAGATGTGATGTCTGCACTCAAATAAAGAAAAATACACACTTAAAAAAAAAAATGCTGTATCTACCTAGATGCACCATCAAAGTCAAAGGCATAACTAGAGACTGATCCTATCCGTGGGCTTTAAAAACACCTGGAAGGAGACACAATCCTCAAAGAGGGCATGCCAGAATGATGCTTAGGCCCCATTCACATCATGTTTTGGGGCTACATTGGCGTAATCCAATGGAATACCTTGAAAAATGGAATTATGGGGGTCGACGGGGAAAAAATGATGCAGTGTTTTCTAGCATTATTTCTACCTATAATATCCTATTACATTATTGTCGAACATATTATATATCATAAAAGTATCTTAAAGAGAACCTCTGCCATCTTCTCAAAGGTCCTGTAAGGGACCCGTCAGGGGTACACGAACAGACACAGACAGTGTGAGGCCCTGACACTGGTCCCAACCCCTGTCCCTGCCTTAATAGGTTGGCCCCAACCAGAAGACTGAGCACTATACTGAATAGCGTGAAAACACAAGACGCAGACAAACAATACAAACACAATAAGGGAAGGTCAAGCAAGCCAAGTCGGTAACTATCAGGAACGCGGTACAAAGTCAGAAGAATAAACGTGAAACTAGCAGAGTAAGGTAACCAGGGAGGCACAGAATAGAGAGACCGAGTTATAGACAGAAACAGACCAGTATAACAGGCAAGGAGAAGAGACAGAAGAGCCCTTAAATACTTTCCAGGAGAACTAAGGACAAAGGCAATAGGAGGAAGAAACGGAAGACCTGTTAGGAAGGTAGAGCTGTCAATTACCCAGGAGCAAGGAGCCAGGTTAACCTGTGGAGTGCTGGAAGATTCCTGGCCCGAGCGTCGGCCAGGAATCAATCAAGATAGCAGGTAAGAAAACCCAGTTCACACTATGTCAGAACCCATGGCTTACGTCGCAACGAGCGTGGCCGGTGACCAGAACTCAAAGCTGGGGGTCTTTCTGGCATGATCATGACAGGTCAGTTTTAGTAAATCCTTGTGCTCCCTGTGAAATAACAATACTGGAGCCTCTTCTCTTATAACTCTGTGTTGTACTGTTCCTTTGTTATTCCTAGAAATGTATTATTGAATCTGTCAAATGGGAGTTACCAATTGGGGGGATTTGTTCCTCCACACAATGACTCTGTCAGCACTGACATCCCATTTCTAGGAGAAGATGCTCCAGAATTGTTATTTCACAGGGATTTACTTCAATCCTTTTGCCAACATTACAAAAAATATCTCTCGAAAGAATAACTATTTGAAAAATGTACAATGTCTAAGCAGGATGTCTGGCTATAAATGTGAGCTAGCAGAGCTGTATTTATCATGAGAGGAAACTTCCAGTGAGAGAGAAAAAACTTTCATGATGCCAAGATAAACTGTTATCTGTTTATTTACATACACAATAACAGCAGGACACAAGACTTCTTAGCCCTCCCAGTAAGCTCCCTTCCTCCTAACAAGACACAGCAGGAAGTGAGCACATACTAGACCCCAAAGTTTGTTGGTAGTCTTGAAAACCTTCTGTAAACAAGCAGGAGAGAAAAACGTTATCTTTGGAATAAAGCTAAATCACAACAGAAATGTTTTGATTTCTTTAAAGGTTTAAAGCCAATCAATGTGATAGGGATACCCATTTAAGTAGTCACTGTGATACTTACCTGGATGTATGCAAGCTGGGTCTTTAGGTCTAAAGGCCCAGCACATACAAGGTATGCCAATACAGTATAAGATACCAGTACATGGGGTCCAAAGATGTTTTGAAATGTGGGCATGCTCTTTTAGTCACACATTTATGCTCATTGGCACTAAATATTACAACTTCAAGCAATAAAAACAGATTCAGATTATAGGTAAAAAAAAATTTAATTTGCTTCACTCCTTTTGCCAACGTTACAAAAATTGTCTCTGGGAACTATTACTATTTCCTTAACTAGGCAAAGAGTTTCGTTCCAAATGCCAGTTATAGTTTATGGTCACGGCTCTGGCAGCTCCTGGCAATGTTACGGCACTGATATCTCGACAAAACATCAGTGGCTGAAGATACCAGAGACTTAATGTAAGCCTCCTGGTTTCTGATGTAATATATGTTATTGGACCTCAAGTCATGTGCCATATATAATACTGGTGCGTCTTTATTATAACAAAGAGGCCTTTAGATTCGATCATGCCCCAGGCCAGTCGTGTAACTCTCTGTTCTGTACCCCCTCACGCAGCACCCCTGGTTATAATAAGATTGGAGTTACATAATATAGAAGCCCTATACCTAAATCATCTCACAATGATTACATACTTGGGGAAATCGGCAACCAATGCAGCTGCCATGGGGTCCCTAAAAGGCTCTTGACCATTTCAGGTTGGCAGTGCCAGAATTTTGGTGGGTGGTGAGAAGGTACACAGAGATTTGGGGCCACATGTATGAACATGTTTAGGTCTAAAACTCACTCTTTTGCCCATAGGTTACTATTGGCAAAAAAGTGAGTTTTAGACCTAAACAGGTTCATACATGTGATCCTTGGTCTCCACATATGCTGCAAATATAGATAATGAGAATGTAAAACTTGTACTAGCATCACCAAAATGGGATGAGGCACTAGGATTTTCCATCCTATATGATTACATGTGTGTTGGTGCCATATAACACCTGGACCTGGCCTTATTTCAGATCTACCTATCAGTGTATGTCTATACCTAGGGCCACATATATGAGAACTGTTTAGACCTAAAACTCACTTTTTTGCCCATAGGTAGCACTGGGCAAAAAAAATTTAGTTTTAGACCTAAACAGTTTTCATACATGTGGCCCCTAGAGTCAAGTAATGCAAATCTACTGACATATGAGAATGGAGCCATTAGTGCCTCCACTTAGAGATCCCAATGTTTAACTCCCGAAAATACGTTTCATCTTAATTAGCTGTGTATTTAAAGATACAATACCAGGCACAGCCAATGAAAGACAGTGACGCTGTTGCTGGAAACAGTGCATATAACCAGTTTAAGGTTGGTTATGATTTTCTAATGGTTTTTATACTAAATTGGATGAAATTAGGTGTTGTTCACAAAATGAGTAATGTAATCTAGACTATACCTATAACATTGTATGGGTCATCATAAAAATAAAATGTTTCTTATCTGGCTAATAATAGACAGAAATATCTAGGTGATGACCATCTGGGATTTGTTAACATAGGGGATAATCACACACAATGTGGCCATATACATTAGATGAGTGTAGACCAGGACCATCCACCCCATAAAGTGTACAGGCCAGACATTTTGAATTTCAACAATTCTATTATTTTTGTCCTCAAAGAAGATAAGCTACCTCCACAGATGTCTGGCAGTGACTTAGTCCCCTCTCACCATTGAGAACACATGTACACTTAGCTGAGCAGAGTGTACATGTGTTTGCTCAGAGTCTCCATGGCATGACAGACACCTACAATACCCGACACAACCTATCGACTACAGTGAGGTCGGCTGGGTTTCCATCTTTTTCCCATAATTTTTTATGGAATCTGCTATGGAGACTCCAGAGGCTGATGTGAACCAGTTCTAAGGCAGGGGGTTTGGAGGATTAGCAGGTGGCTGATCAAGAGTGTGTCTAAAGTGTATGACCACCTTCAGCCTTCACCTATCATGACTTCAATCAGAATGGAGCGTGATGAATTGGACAGGTCTCATTTTCCATGCCTCTATGCAAGATTTTCCCAGGTCTTTGAACATTTGAGAGGGTGGAGCGGAATTTTAGGTGTGCAAAATTGTTAAGGAACCGTATAAAGTTTATCCATAGATGTCTTTGGGCACATCACCAGGAGCTGTTTTTCTGCATTATCTTGTGATTGATGCTTTAATGTAATTGCCTTGGCAAGTACATGTTGTGGATCCTCACTGACTGTAATATTCTGTGTAAAAGTATTTTAAAAGCTACAGTATGTACTATTGAGCCGTGGTGCTCACTGCTAGGAGTCAACATTATGAAGTGTTCCAGTGTCAAGAATCAGTTGGGGGGTTTTCATTGAACTAGAGTGGGCGAATTTCCAAAAATTCGATTCGGTCACTTCGCCAAATTTTCGGACAAAGTTCTTTTTCGGCCCGAATTACTTTGGCACAAAACGCTTTAAAAAACAGCTATTTCCAGGTGACAGAGCCGCAAGGTGCTGTAGAACGGTCCCATGTTTAAAATATGAAGAGGGAGCGGGTTTGGTTTCATACAATGTTGTTTTAGTATGACACGCATATGACGCCGTCACTTTTAGAAATCGCTTAATAAAAAATTTCCCCCTGGGCACTTAAGGGGAAAAAATGCCCAAAAAAAACTGAAGCAGGAATGCACCCCTGATAAAGTCTGGCAGCGAAGCTGGAAAAAAAAAAAGCCGAGGGCTCGGGTGCCCACTCAGTAAAGGTGTGGAGGTGAGGCGGCACCCACGCGCAGGGGTCAGAGAGTGGCACAATACATTCTGGAGGTGGCAAAAACAGGTAGGCCATAGAGTGGCACAATGACCGTGTGGGGTTACAGAGCAGCCACGCAGCAGCATGAGGTCAGACTGGGGCACAAAATTCTGGGGGGTGGCAAAAACAGGAGTAGGCACAGAGTGGCAAAATGACTGAGAGTGGAGGTCAGGCGGCACAGCATGAGGTCGAAGTGGCCAATGAATTTGGGGGTGGAAAAAAAAGGAGTAGGCCACAAGTGGCACAATGCACAGTGTGGAGGTTACGGTAGCAGCAGCATGGGGTCAGGCAGTGGCAAAATGGACATTCTGGAGGTGGAAAAAAACAGGGAAGGCCACGAGGGGCCATTGACAGAGAGTGGGGGTCCGGTAGAGCAGATGAGGTCGGGACAGGGGCACAAGACATTTGGGGGGTGGCAAAAACAGGAGTAGGCCACAGAGTGGCACAATGACAGAGAGTGGAGGTCCGGTAGCAGCGCAGAGGTGGCAGGGCACAATGACATTTGGAGGGGAAAAAAAACAGGAGTAGGCCAAGAGTGGCAAAATGACTGAGAGTGGGGGTCACGGTGAGCAGCTGAGGTAGGCAGGGGCACAAGACATTTGGGGTGGCAAAAACGGAGTAGCCCACAGGTGGCACAATGACACAGTGGGGGGTAATACAGCACGCAGCATGGGTCAGGCAGTGGCACAATGACATTCTGGAGGGGGAGAAAAAGTAGTAGGCCACAGAGGGGCACAATGAACAGTGTGGAGGTCACGGCAGAAAAAGCTGAGGTCGGGCAGTGGACAAGACATTCGGGAGGTGGAAAAACAGTAGTGGGCCACAGGTGGCACAATGACCGTGTGGAGGTCCGACAGCAGCACAGATGAGGTCAGACAGTGGACAATGACATTCGGGAAAGTGGAAAAAAAGGAGTAGGCCACAGAGTGGCAAAATGACACAGTGTGGAGGTCACGACAGCAGCAGCAGTTTAGGTCAGACAGTGGCAAATGATTCGGGAGGTGGCAAAACAGTAGTGGGCCACGAGTGGCAAAGACAGAGATTTGGAGGTGCGGCGGCAGGAGCAACAGCATGAGGCAGAGAGGGACAAGCAAAGGTGGAGGTGGGTGGCAATACCCCCCCTGGTAAAGGGGTTTGGTGGCAGTGGAAAAAATGGCAGGATGTGTGGCATCAGGTGGGGGGGCGGATCAGAATAGTGGCTGGGGCAGGAAAATTTGAACCCCAAAATCATTTTCACATTTTGGGTGAGGGTATGGCTGATGTAGTCGACGCCTAAGGGCATTTTTGTGTTGAAATCCTGGTGCCATGCCTGTTCTCTTGAAAAGGTCGTCTTCCACATTTTCGTGGAAAAGGGGTTCCCCTTGGGGTAACGGGGGCCCCGCGCACAAACCCCCGCTCTGACCCACATATGGCCGGGCAGGACAGTTTCTCACTGCAAATCGACAAGTTGCGGCCACACATCCATTTGGGGTGCCAGTAGTCCAGCGGATTTTAACTGGGGGGGAGATGCTGTCCAAGAGGCCCCCTGTTGGTTCAGGGTGCTCCAGGACTGTGCTGCTGGAAAACTACCCTCCTCACTAGGCGGGGGGAAGGGAAGCTGTCTCAGTGACCCCAGACTTAGGGTGCTGCTGATGGAGCTGGTACTGCCCCTCCCCCCCCCCACCTTCCCCCAGCAGCCGGGCGTGTACGTGAGGTGAGGAACCCCCCAGTCAGACCTGTAGAGGTGGGAGATGCCGCACATAGGAGCGGCCAACTGACTAGGGAGGTTTTCCCCTAAATTTTTGGTTTGTCTCCCTTCAATAGCTGGGAAAAAGGCTCCCATTTTGGACCGGTAGCGGGGGTCAAAATGGGTGGGAGCCAGAAGTCATCCTTCTCCCCCCGGTGCTGACTTTTCGGCTGTACTAGCCAGCTAAATCAGCTGCTGGGGCCATCTGCAAAAGTGACCCCGGGGGCTCCTCCCTCCATCTCAACTGTATACTCCCACGTGTTTGGGGTTCTGCCTCGTCTTCCTCTTTCCCCATCTACCCTCCACTGCTCTGTCCTCCTTTTGTCACCTGGGTAGAAAACCCATCATTTACCAGACAATGTTTTGCTCCAAATGTCCCCCTCCCCCCTCATTTCAGTCCCCCCCGGACTCTTGTGGCCGCAAGATATAGGTCACGTCTCCAGTCCCTGCAGAAGATTTTTCAGAATCTGTTCCAGGACATGAAGAGGGGAAATGACGTTATTCATCCGTAGTCCTGGCGACTGACAAAAAAGGGGCCCCCTCGAATCCCCTCAACAAACAGGGGTGTCAGCTGAGCTGCCATGGTGTATTAAAGTTACACAGGGGATTTCCCTGTCCCCCGGTCTCAAAAAATCGTTAATGGCCTTTTTCTGTTCATAAGTGGGCCCAAACATGTGCGGGGGTTTTTCAAGGGTGGAAACATGCATTCAGAGTGTTTTGGGGGAGGCGTTCTGCCCCTGAACTCGAGGAGGGGGTTTTCCCGGCTTTGTAGGAATCGATAAAGTGCATCACAGTTTTCTGGCCATTTTCAGAATGTTGGAAAAATCTGTGGAAAACTTAGGGAACCTTTTCACAACCCGATTGAACAGTGCGCATGAGGGGGCCCTGGACCCTCCCCCCCTGGTGCAGCGCGGAACTGTTCCTCCCATTGTCCGTCCCATGATTTCCGGGTTTGCAGTTGGCGTGGAAAAAGCACACATCGTTTCTTGCTGCTGACACGGGCGTTTTCCCTGTGTCACTTCGTTCCCGGGCAAGCCAGGGGAGAAAGCGTGAACCCTGTGCCCTACACATTGGTTGCAGAGCAGTACTTGTGGAGGCTGAGATGTTGGTGGAGGAGGAGGAGGGGGGACATTGGCAAAGAGCCGCAGTTGACAAAAGTGGAGGAGGGAAAGGGGGTTCCTGTCCAAGTTGTTGGGGTGCCCGGGCAGGAAGCACATTCACCCAGGGGCCGTAAAGGACATGATGGCCCCGACCCCTAGTTTAAACTCCGGTCCGCATGCTGTGCACCTTTTAACAAACGATAATCTCAAGGGTTGGCCCCCTTCGTTCTACATATTTTTGAAGTGCTGGAAGCCTTTTGGAAAAAAAAATTCGGCTTGGGAACTCTCCATCTCGGTCGGCACAAGCCATTAGTTTTGAAAAGGTGCAGGTCCCCCATTTGGAAAGGGAGGGATTGCAGTACAACAACTTTTACGGGCACGGTAGTTCTCACCTTAGGTGGGTTTGGGCGCATACTGTTGTCTCTTTGCAATCGGGTCGCTGAACAATGTGGCGGGGCCCTAGTTGCAGGGAGCAGGAACTTGGTTGGTGATGATGGTAAAGAGAAAAAAGCCCTTCTGAAGGGTGTGGAGCCTTGACTGGCTGCAATGGCATGCGTGCCAAAGGCCGTGCTTGCTGCGGCGGAGGATGGCCCCCAATGGCCCGTTTCTCCCCGGCCACCGGATGTGAGCTCATGTGTTGATGCAGGGCCGTTGGGGGCCAACGTTGCTCCTGGCCCTGCTTCCTTTTTGCCCAGATTCTACATATACCCCATTTGGCTCCCCTGGTGTCTTAGAAAGAACTGCACCCGCCGAGTGCGTTTTACCCCCAGGCTCGACTGAGTGATATGCCCCCGCTGCCGCTGGCCCTGTGCCCTACTTTTTGGACCTCGAAGCGGGTTTTTTACCCCCTGGCCGCTTGGCTCCCGCCCCCACATTCTGTACCTGGTCACGGCCACACAACCCCCTTGTGGCTGCGCCGCTGCCTGGGCGCAAGTACGCCCCCTTTTTCCCGCGATGATGAAGCCTTTTCTTCCCCCGGCTCCCAGGCGGTCGGCTAATCTCATCTATTTGGTTTTATCGTCATGCTGTCCTCATCACCGGTCTTTGGTTGCCCCAGGTGACCCCACAAATGACTTTCCCCTGCCCCTCTCCCATCTTTATTTGCACCTACTGCAAGAAGCAGGGGATATTGGCCCCCTTTTTCGCTGCCAGTAGTGTTACTGTCCCCCCAAATTGTTCACCCCGTATAAGTGGGGGTGAGCCCCCACCACATGTAGATTCTGGTGAGGGAAAGGATGGGGACGGGGGGTTGAGGCGGTGGGGCCCTCCCCCCCCCGGGGCCCTGCCCAAAAAGGGTTTTGTTGACGTTCCACCCTTTTTTTCAAAATTTTATTTAAATAGCCTACCCCAACAAAAACCTTTTTTAAAAACCCCCCTAATAACCTTTCCTAAATTACCCCCTCTCACTCCCCTTCTTTCTAAACCCCCTTTCCCAAAAATTTTTTCCTCTCCACTTTGGGGGGAAGAGTGATTCTCGTTTACTTTTTTTTGTTTAAATTACAGACCTGTTTATAAAAATTTTTTATAAAACACAACTTTTTTCCAAAGAACCCATAAAAATTTAAAACCCCCCTTTTTTCCCCACAAACAAAAATTAATTTTTGTCTTTAAAAACCTAATATAAAAACTTAAATTTACCCCCCCAAGATTTACCCCCAAATTTTTTGTGGGGGGTTTTGGGGGTTTTTTATGATTAAATGAGAAAAATAGGCCCCTTGGGGTGTAAATTGCGCAAAAGAATTTTAGCAGCCAAAAAAATTACCCGTTTGGTGTTACAATGGCGGCATTTTTAATAAAACAAGGGAAAACTTTAATTAAAACCCTTTGCTTGGAATTTTGCTACAGGAAAAATGTTTTTTTTGCTAAAAAAGCGGTTTTTTTAGTCCCCCCCCCTTAAAACCCCGGGAAATTGGCCCCCAATTTAGCAACCACAAAATCCAGCTTTGAGCGTGACAAATCTTTTTTTACCCCCTCCCCCAAAAAAAAAAAAACGTAATTTCCCCCCTTTAAATTTTCTGGAAAAAAGTCTTTTTGGGGGGGAAATAATAGGTTTCTTTTAGTCCCACAGGGAACAACTCTTAATTAACCCCTGGATGTAAATCCCCAAAAAAAAAATTGTCAGCCAAAAATAAAGTGGTATTTGTTTTTTTAAAAACGCTTTTTCTTTTAAATTGAATACCCCAGGACCAGGTTTAAGATCCCCCTTTGGATTTTTAAAATGTGTGTGAGCGTTAGCATTAAAAATGTAAAAAGCGCTAAAACCTGGACGCAAAATGGACTTCAATAAAATAAACCCCCCAAAAAAATCAAAAAATAAAAATTTAAAGAAAGCGTTCTGGGGAAAAGCTTTTGACCCCCCCCCAAAAAAATCGCTGGAAAAAAATTTAATGGTTCTTTTTTAAGAGATAAAATTTTAGCACCCGGGAACCCACCCCCCAAATCAGTAACAGGAGAGGATGGGGAGCCCCCAAAGCCTCCCCCCCCCGGGGCCCTTATATAGTGCAGTGCTTCACGAATCCCCCCCGGTTTTCTCTAAATTGGTTTTTAAACCCCTGCCTTTTCCCATGCGGGCTTTGCCCTTTTTCCCGGTTCCTTTGCCCAAAAAAAAAATGAGAATAATGGGGGATTTTTTTAAAAAATTTAAATGGAAAAAGCTCTAACAAGCAGGGCCTAGTTATAAAGGGTTTTTTCTAGTCAAAGCAGTCGAAACATTTGCCGGGTCCCTAATGGCGAAGGTGGGGCAATGGGGGCTTTAAAACCGTTTGGGTCTTAAAAAAGCTAGAAGAAACAGAAGGCTAGAAGACAAGGGGCCCATTTAGTTGGTGGCCCTTTTTTTAAAAAGATTTCTTTTGGGGCCCCCAAAATTAATTTTAAATTTTAATGCTCCTGCAAAAAAGTTCCCCTAGCTCCCAAAAGGTTTTTTAAAAAAATTTGGGCCCAAACTATTTAAAATTTGGGGAAAAAAGTTTGATGGGTTTTTTCCCCAAAAATTTTCTGGCATCAAATGCGAAAAAGGGGAAGGGCCCTACTGTGCAAATTGCCCCAAAGCTGGGTTAGGAAACCTTGTTCGAAAACCCCGGGGAAAAATTTTTTTAATGAAATTTAAAAAATGTGGGGGGTTATGGGGGGTGAGGCGCCCCAAATTCAAATTTTTTGACAAATATTTTTTTTGTGGGGCCGGCAAAATTTAGGGAAACGGGTCAGGGACAGAAAATTAAAATGGTTTAACTTTTGGCCTTGGGAAATTGGGGGGTTAAAGTAAGGGGGATGCTAAAAAAAAAAAAATTTTTCCCCCTTATTTTTAATTTTAAATTTGCAATTTCCAAAAGTTTTTTAAAAATTTTTTTTTAAAAAAAATTGGGGTATTTTTTAAAAAAAGGGGGTTTCAAAAAAATTTTAAAAAATTTTTTTTGTTTTTTTAAATGAAATTTTTTTGGGGGTTTTAAAATTTTAAATTTAAAAATTTTTTTGGGAGGGGTTTGGGGGTCCAGTTGGGGAAATTTTAAATTTTTTAAAAAATTTTTTTAAAAAATTTTTTTTTGTGCTTTTTTTTTACTAAAAAGAAACCTTTAACAAGAAAAAGGGTTTTCTTCCTGAAACTTTGGGGTTAAAAACAAAATTAAAAATTTTTCATTTGCTGGCTTTCCCTTTTAAATGTTTTTAATTATTTTTCCGTCTATTTTGGGACTTTTTTACTTGTTTGACCTTATAATGTGTCCTAATTTCCAAAATTTGCACCAAACACAAAAGGCGAGGTGCGAAGAATTTTTGGGCCTTTAGGAAATCCCAAAAAAAAACCATTTTCCCTTTACATTCGGCACATTCGAAAAACTGAAAAATAGATGCAAAAATGAAATTCGAGCCCTTAAGGTTCCAAAGTTTTTAGTTTTTGGGGGAACAGGCTTCCTTTGAAAAACCGTTTCCTTTTTGGGGGTTTCCTGGGAAAAAAATTCCCCTTTCCCTTAACATTTTAGTTTTTTCATGAGGATGGGGGCCCACTTTTAAAATCACTCTCACATTTTTTCCCCCGGGTTTTAAAACAAATTAAAGATTGTTTTTCCATAGAAAAAAATGAAAACAAGGCGAAAAAAGGAAAGGGATTGCCACAGGGAAAAAAAAATTGCTTAAAAAAAAGCTTTTTTTAAAACGAATTTTGGAAAGTGAAGGGAAACATCATTGGTTTTTTTAAAGGGGAAAAAACGGGTTTTTTTTTTTCCCACTTTGTAAAAGTCACATAGAGGGAAAGGAAATGGACCAAAGGGGGCCCAATTTGGGAAAAGGCGTTGGGGAAAAAAATTATCTTTTAAAAAAACCCAAAAAAAAACAATTTTTTTGGTTGCCTTTTTTTAAAGTTTTTGGGGGGAACAGGTTTAGGGGTTTGGGTTTTGGGTTAAAAGGGTTATTCAAAATCTTGTTTCTTTAAAAAAAATTTTGGGAAAAGGTTTTTTAAAAAAATTTTTAAATCTGTGTTTTTTTTGCCTTTGGGTTTCCCAGAGTTTTAGATTTTATTTTTAAAAACCCGGGTTTCTTCAAACAAAAATTTCTTTTTTTTAAACCAACCCCCCCCCAGCCCTAATTGGTGAGGTTCCCCTTTTGCTATTTTTTTTAAGCAAAAATGGGTTTCCCCCTAACCCTTTCCCAAAAAGGTTTCCCCTTGGGAAAGCAGAGTAAAAATTTCTTTTTAACGCTGTAAAAATAAACCCAAACCCCTGAATAAGAAATTTGGGAAGCCTGAAGCGGCATCTAAAACAAAATGGGTTAAGAAAAACCCCCTTTAAGGTCAGAGGAAAAATTTTTTGGGTTAGGAAAGGGAAAATGGCCAAAAATGTTCCCTGAGGATTGGACCTCAAAAATAATGTTTTGGAAAAACCCTAAAAAAGAGCCCCCATCAAAAATCTTTAAAAAATCATAAAAAAACGAAAAACCCATCTTTAAAAATTGGGAAAGCTCATCAAAAGATTGATGATTTTACGTTTTTTAGGATTGAAATTTTCCGCAAAAAGCGAGGGGGGGACAGGAACCTTTTTTTGAAAAATAAAAAATTTTCAATGGTTTCAAAAATTTTTTAATTTTACAAGTACCCTTTTTGGTTAAATTGGAGTTAAGGTTCTTCCTAAAGATGTGCCTTTTTAATCTCTTTGCAAAAGTTCTTCAGGTTGGGGGTTACACTTTTTTGCTGGTAAATTATTTATATATTTTGATTTTGTTTTTTATTTTTTTTTTTAAACATTTATTCTCTTTTTTTTTTCGACTTAAATTTTTTTTGCCCTTTTTCTTGAAAAACCCCCCTGCTGGTTTGGGGATTAAACAACTCCCATCGACAAATTTAGAGTACGTTCTTTAAATTTTTGTTTCAAATGGGGTTTCTGTTTTTAAAAAAAAATATGTTTTTTGGTTGGGGGGAGTTGCTCAAAAGGGCGTTTTTTTTTCCTTTTTCGGGAATTTTGCGCTTACTGGTATAAACAAACGCCCTTTTGGGTTTCCCCTTTTGCCCTGCCCATTTTTTTGGTTTTTGGGTTTTTGAGGGGCAAACTTTTAGCCGCCCTTGTCCCCCCCCTTGGTAAATTCCTTGGGGAGCCATCGCGGAGGGGGGGGGTGGGGGGGGGGGTGGGGTTTTTAAATGGTTAGGCCAAAACCTCCCATTGTTGTGATTTTCTATTTTGGGGGCTAAAAAGCCTATACAGTTTTTAACTGGTTTATTTGAAAAGCCTTTATTTATTGCAAATGTGTTTTTAAAGCCTGTATTAAAACGGGTTAGGGGCCTTTTTTTCCCCTTTGCGCATGCCCCCCGGGATAAGCCCTTTTTTCCCCCCAAAATGGTTTTTTTTGTTGAGTTTTTTTAGACTCTTATGAGCACCCGCCTGGATTTTGCAAATCTCCCGGGGGTGCCAGCTCAACGCTGAGGGGTACGTTGGTTTTTGTGTTTTTTAAAATCCGTTTGGGTATTAAAAAAATTTTTGGGGGGTTTTTTTGTTTTTTTAAATAGGGGGTTTTTAATGTTTTGGGAAACACTTTTAAATTTCCAATTTTTTTTGGGGTTTTTAATTTTTAAAAAGAAAGCCCAAAATTTTGTGAACTTGGGCCCCAAAAAGGGGCCCACTGTTTTTCCAATAAAATAATCATGTTTTTTGGTTTAAATTAAAACACTTTTAAAATAAAATTTTTTGAAAAAAGGTATTTTTGAATTAGGGGACTGAAAATTTTGGGTTTTTAATTGAATAATGGCATTTGGTTCCCACTTTAAAAATACCATGGGGTTAGTTTTTGGTTTAGTTTGGGAAAAAAAAACCCCGGGGCCCCGGGGGCCCTGAAAACTCGCGTGTTGGGGGGTCAAAAAACCCCCAAATTTTTTGGATTTTGCTGCCTTCGTTTTGGGTTCCTTATTTTGGGGGAAAAAACAAAAGCCGGACCCCCAAAAAAAGGGTTTAATGCTTAAAAAAGGATGTTTTGGGGAAAAGGCCCTAAAATAAAATTTAAAAATTAAAAAAATTTTTTGAAAAATTTGTTTTTTTTGGTTGTTCCCCAAATTGGTTTAAAAAATTTTTTAGGGAAAAAATTCAAAGGTTGTTTTTGGGGTTGTTTATCATTAAAAAAACTTTTAAATTTCCAACCCAATTTTAATTTTTGGGTTTTTTCCGGGATTCTTATGTTTTTGTTAAAGGGGGGAACAAAAGGGGGCCAAGGTTTTTTAATTTGAACTTAAAATTTTTTATTACAACTTTTGGCTATTTAATTTTTAAATTTTAAAATTTTTTAAAATTTTTAATAATAATACTAATATTAATTGCCCCGGGGGTTTTTATGCTGAATTTCTTTATTACCCAAAGGGGGCCCAAATGTCATTAAATGTATGGTTTCAATGAAAGGATGAGATTGGCAAATTGGGGGGTCACTTTAAAGCAAAAAAGTTTTTTTGGGGAAATTTTTTTTTTGTAGGATTCTATTTCACGGAGGCAGCAGCCCTCTCTGTAGACTCCGAAAACCTTTCACATGTAAAAACTTAATTCCGACAGGGCATTGCTTATAGGACCACAAAAACAAGTACATTACAAAAATTAGTTTCTTTACATTAACCTTCTGCTCCAATCTTAAAGGTTACAACCCCCTGGGGGTTTTTAAATTTTTAAAACCTCTGTCAAAAAACCCCACCAGAATAGGTGGCATTTGGCAGGGCCTTGGCCATTGACTTAAACTGTATAGAAAACTTTTTAAAGCAATTTAAATCTGTTACAAGCCCCGACCCCCCCAGCCAGGCCCGGGCCGCTGGCATACTCGTGTCCCCTCTCCCTGCACACTGCCAGGGAAAGGGAAAAACATGTGGGCGTAAACAGGGACTCCCCCTAAACGCCCCTTTGCTCCTCTGCACTCCTTGTCGGCCGCCCCCTCCTTTCTAGGGTTGGCCCCTGCACCAACCCCACTTTAAATATAAAAAACCAGCGCAAAACCGGGAATTGGGTAATTATGGGCTGACCATATATTTTTGGTCAACTCCCCACTTTCCCCTTTTAATCTACAGTTTTTCTCTAAACCCCAAAAGTTGGGGCCAGCTCAAAACTTTTTAATTTTGCCACTTTTAAAAAAGGTTTTTTCCACCGGGTTTTAAAGGGGCAAGGGGGTCGCACGGGGGGCCTTCTTTTATGTGCTGTTTTTTGAGAGAAAAGAGTCTCGACAAAAGGAAACCCCCGTTTTAGACCCAAATTATGGACCAAAAAAAGGCCCTCAATTAAGATCCCGCTGATCCAGAGCCCCAAAGGCGGGGGAATTTGGAAAAAGGGCAAACCCGCAGGGGTTTCCCAAACGTAATTTGGGGTTAAATTTATTTCAGTACTATGCTAATGGAAAAAAGGTACTAAATTTTACTTAGCCCCAGGAGTGGGATGCTGTGACGTGCCCCTAGGCCAAAATCCCGAAAGGTTTTTATATGCATGTCTCATTTTTACCTGTGGGGAATACTTATTTATTTTAGTACTATAAATAACCTTTCCGGAGGAGGTATACCCCCCTAATGGGAATGTTTTTATTTTCCGGAACCGGATTTTTCCCGCCCCCTTTTTTTTTTTTAAAAACATTTAAAATATGCCTGAAACTGCTTTGTGTGATCATTTTATTTTAATAACCCATTTGAAGGGGGTTTTAGGGCCAAAAAGAGTAATTTTAGGGTACATCCCACCGGCAGTTTTGAAAATACCGATTGGGTTTTTGATGAAAGAATCTGGCTGGGGGTTTTTACATCTTTTACGTGGTTTTTTTGGGGGGGTTCTGTCTGTGGTTTTCGGATTTGCCCCCCCCCTCACCATTTACATGTACCAAAATTCCGTCCGAAATGGGGCCGGGTGTCAAAAAACCCTTCCCGGCAGAAAATACTTTTAGGGGTGAACTGCGAAAGGATTTTTATTAAAGTTATGAGGATAGTTGACATTCCCGTTTTACAAATCCAAAAACCGTCTGAAATCCGACCCCCCCAAAAAAAAAAAAAAAAAAAAAAAAAAATCCCGCCGTTGGGGACAGGGCCCCTTTTTAATTTCAAGCACACCCAAAAGGGAAACCCCTGAAAGATATTATTGCATATCATTTTTTAAATTTTAATGTCCAAAAACTCTGGTGATGTATTTCTTTACAGTTTAAAAATTTTTTATATGAGTTTTACACCTTAAGAGTAATATTAAAATCACCAAATACCCCGGGGTTTTATTTATGCCCGTTTTTATGCCTGTGTGAAAGCATTCATTTTTTGTACTCTACTAGGCTTCACTGGATGAGGGGATTTCACCATAAGGATATTTAAAATCAGCAAAATACAGGAATTTCCCCGAGGAAATTTCTATAAACATATTTTCCCGTAAAATTTATTACAAGCACTGCCCTGTCTCTGTGTTGTAAAACATTTTACTATGCTAGGTTGCACTGGATGAGCTATACCCCCAAAAGAGAATAATACAAATTTATTTAAGGGGGGACCCCGGCCCAAAGCTTTTTGGGGGCTTTATTTATGGGCACCCAATTAATAAAAACAAATCCTCTTTTTCTGGGCTTTTGGAATCTTTTTTTTTACATATACTAATGGAAAATTTTCAAACCAAATGAGAGTAGTATTATACTTGCAGTATAGGAATGGATGTTGCTGACTGTGTTAAAACATTTAACCCTTTTTTATATTTATGTAAAAATTTTTGTGATAATTAATATTCTAGGCCCCGCACGAAAAAGGGGGGTTTAAAACCCAAAAGAGTTAAAGTTTAAACTTGCAGTACAGGAGTTTTGCTAACTTTATTATAGACAACCCCCAAAAATTTTAAAAAAGCATGTTTCATGCTGGTATGGAAAACAATTTTTTAAACAACTTAAAATTTTGAGTATTTTCAAAAAATGGATAAGCACTGGATAGTATTGGATAAGTATTGGATAGTACTGGATATATTCCACCAAAAGGTTTGATTATTAAAATATGGAGTTCCTACTACGACTGTTTTAAAAGACTTTTAAAAAATTTAAAAAATAAGCAGTTTTTATGCTGTGTTGATGAAAAACATTTCAGTACTACACAAAAATGGGTATTAAAAATACAAAAGGAAAAGCCCGGGGGAAAATATTGGATGGTATTGGTTGGAAAAGGATATATACAAAATAAGAGTTTTATTATACAAAGGAGTCTACTACTTGACTGTTTTATTTTGCATCCAAAATTTTATTATATGTATGTCTCATGCTTTCTGTGATATATTTATTTTACTTTACTAGGTTGCACTTTGGTTATATAAACCCAAAAAAGACTATTAAACTTTCAGTATAGGGGTTTCATGCTGCGACTGTAAATTTTAAAAAATTTTCCTTTAAAATAGTTTGTCTAAAAGCTCTCTGTGAATGTATTACAAAACCATTATAAAAATTTTAAATTTTTAATTCTTTTTGGGTGAAAAAATTTAAAATTCAATAGGGAAAACCCCCAACCTTTTTAATTTTTTTATTTTTGATACTCCCTTCCCCTCAGGAAAAATTTTTTTAAAAATTTTAATTTCAATTTTGAATAATTTTTTTAACCCCAAAAAGAAATGTTTAACCATTGGGGACGGGGGCCTTTTCCTTTTTTACTTTTTTTTTTTATTAAACCCGGGGGGAAAATTTAATTAAATTTTTTAAATTTTTTGTTTTTTTTAAGGGGGGTTATTTATGTTGTTATTTTAAAATACTTTTTTTTAATGGGCTGGTGGATAATTTTAACACCTTTTAAGGTTGTTTTATACTTTTTAGGGGATTGGAAATTAATTTGGGTGGGTTTAAAGGGACATTTTAAATTTAATTTTTTCTTTTATGTTTTCAAGCTTTCGTGAGTATTCATTTTACTAAATTTTTTGGCTGCACAAAAAAGGGGGATTCCCTATTGTGAAAAGTTATTTAATTGCGTAAAAAGGAGTGAAGTATGTCTATTGGGTCTCTGTGAAGTATTTAAACTAGGTTCACTGAATGGGGATACCCCATAATTTTTTACCCTTTTTGTACCCGGATGCATGTGGGGACGTATTTTTGTTTTTTTTACCTTTTTTAAAAATTTTTTTTAAATTAAAGAATTTTTCCCCTACTCCCTTTTTTATTTAAATAAACTTTAAAAATTCCCCTGGAAAGAGGAAAAAAACCCCTTAAGGGTTTTTCTTGCAGTAAAGTGCAAAAGCCCGCTGTAAGTGCTAATTTGACATTTTCAAGTATTTTTATGTATGCCTCATGCTCCCCCCGTTTGTATTTCTTTAAAATAGGGTTTACTGGTGAGGTTTAACCCCATAATTTTTTTAATTTAGTAAAAAGGTGCAGCTGCTGATTTTACTTTTTGTTTTTTAATTTTATTTTGGGGGATGGGGATTTTGTTATTTTTTACTTGGTTGCTCTGGGGGGTGTTTTAACCCCTTTTGAGTAAAAATTTTAATTCGTTCGGGGGATGGAGATGTTAAATTGTTTTTTATATTTGGGGAGTTTTGGGGGGGAAAAAATGTGATGTTTTACTAATCTAGTTTGCACGGATGAGGTACCCCATAGTAAAAAGTTAAAACTTGAGTAAGGGAAATGCCTTTGCGACTGTACTATAGGCCCTTTACGTTTATTATGTCTCAAACTCCTGTGATGTATACTATTTAGGGTTTCTTTGGGTGAGGTAAACCCCAAATAATTTTTTACTTGGGGTAAGGAAATGGGATGCGTATTGACCCAAAAAGAAATTTTTTTCAAACATGCCAATGCCTGGGGGAACGCTTTAGAAAAAAGGGGGGGGGGGTCCCCCCTTTAAAAGATTGCAACTTCCCCAAAAAACCCCCAAGATCTCGCCCAAAGGGGAAATAAGCAGCTGAGTAGGAGCCTGAAGTAGTTCATTGCTCTCAGACAGCCTGACATGGCACAACGTCCTACCTGCTCCATGGGGCTGCTGTGCCCTCTCTGCAGGGACCCCTACCCCAAAGGGGAATTGAGCACCCCCACCACCCATCTTCATCCAGCTTCTCTCCACCATGGCTCCTTGCCAGGAGGTCAACTTGTCGGATCTCCTGTTGAACCTGAGCTCCAGCACCGGGCCAAAACAGCAAACAGCAATAGCAAATGGGCATTCCCCTTCCCCTTTTAGAAAAAAGGGGGGGGAACCGCCTTGGCATTCATGATCTTGATGATCGTCTTTGGGAAACCCTGGTTTAAAACAAATTTCCCTACGAAAAACCCCAAAGGGTGAGACCATGGAAACCCAAAGTTTTTTCATCATTTTTTGGTTTTTGCTGACTTTTATCCCGGGGGTTTTTGGTGGTGCCACCAGGTGCCACCATCCTCATCACCGGGGACTGGCCCGTATGGCAAACTTTTTGCGAAACTGTGGACCTTGTGGATGTCCCCGGGGTGTCACAGCCCCGCCCTAGAGACCTTGTGGGGTCATAGCTGTGGGAAAAGATACATTTCCATAAACCCCACCATTAAAGAAAAGAGATTTGGGGTTGAAAACCCCCAAAACCAGGGGCCCGGGGGTTGGTTTTTGTTTGGGCCCGTAAACTGCCTTGAAACTCCCCCTTTCCCGCCCCCTCATGAACCACTGGTGGGGAATAAACCAAAAAACCCAAAGGGGAAACCCAAGATGTTAAAAAAATTTCCCCAAAACGTGAATTTTTTCACCAACCCGCCCCAAAAACCCTTGTATACCCCACCATTCCCCTTCTAAAGGGGCCCTTGGGCATAAAATCCCCTTTGTGTAAGTCAAGGGGGTTGTAAAAAGGGCCACAAAACAGGTCAAATTGATAAGAAAAGGGCAAGTTCAAATTTTTAAAAATTTGGGGCAAACCTTTTCCTTCAAAAACCAAAAAACGAAAAAAACTTCCAAAAAGGGGAAAACCCCGGGTTTTTTGGGCCCCAAAGAAAAAAAAAGCCCTTAAAGGGTTAAGGGTAAAACAAGGGCATTTAAAAAACCCGGTTTTTTATTTTTATGTGGCCCCCTAATCAAAGTAATTTTTTCCCGCCTTTAAAAGATTCCCCTATTTTTTTTGTTCTTTTAAATGGTTTTGGGGCTATGTGAACTCCCGGACTCAAACCCCTCATAAAATTGTAATTTCCCGATTTTTTGGAAACCCTTTAAAAAACTCTTGGGTTTTTCCCAGGACGTAGACAAAAAGCTACCCTGCCTTTTCAAAAAAAATCTAAGAAAATAACCCTATGGCCCCCCAGCAACCCCGCTGGGGCTAAGATGGGACCAAGCGGGTTGCCCAAAATTTCTGAGCTGGGCCCCCCCAAGGAAACCTTTAGCAGCGTAGTCGTTGTAGTAGCAGGACTGAGGAAACCAGCCTTTAAGAAAAAGTCCGGCAAAAACCCCCCTTCGGGGAGCAACCTTTACCCTGGAAACCACTGGATTTTAGCCTTCATTCCTTGAGTCCTTTTGGTTTACCCAGGGAAATGGGGGTTTACCCTGCTTTTTTTCGAAGATGATGCTTTTTCACAATCCTTTTCCCGAGAAAGATATATGTTTTCAAAAAAATTGCAAAAATTTTTCCCTCTTGGGTACTTTTATGTATGGAGGCATGAACAGCAACTCCTTACTGCTGGCAAAACAGACATTTACATGGGTGCTGATGGGCCCCAATTTAAGGGTCCTTAAAATTTTCTGGGATTGGGGGTTTTTTTATTCCCTTTTTATCTGAACTTAAGACTACTGTTTCCTTAAAGGAAAAAAAATCCTTACGTTTAGCATTAAATGAATTGTGTATACATATGTAGCAGAGTTGAGTTTGTTATTGGACACAATGATTTTTAGCTGTAGTACAGCAGATACAATGTTATTACATTATATCAGCTTATTACCACTCTTTAACTTTAAGTGCTGTTCCGCTCTGCTACATTTTGTACATATAAAATAGAAGCAGCAGAGATGAATTTGTCATTTAGCACTTTTCGAAAGTACTTCCAGGTAGGTAGAGATGTATAGTTGGTTTATCCACGACATCATGATATGAATTGTGTCAATTACAATTTCAGCTTTACTACATCTGTATATAGGCTATTTCTTATGCACTTTGTCTTTGATATGCTAATATGAGAATACATATTATCTTTAGGTAAATTGGATTTATTTTGTTGTTATTAGTTATGGTTCCCCTCACCCCTTCCTTCCTAGTCTTGTATAGGTCATAATGCTGTTGCACCATAGGAATGGGGGACATGCTGATTTGTGACAACTTGTATAACCAGTTTCTAAAAAAGTGTCTGGTCACAGTATGATAATAGGGGACATGACCAGCACCAAATTAGCCAAATACCCCCCTGCATCACAGTCACTCCACCCACTGATAACTAGCATGGTGGAGTAGCAACATCATCTTCCATAAGGCAGCAGTGTATGCCATCGATCAAAAGTGTATGTTCTTAGGTAAAGCACCAAGTAAATTGTAAAATGTATACTTACTATGGCAGGCAGATGTAGCAGAGCCAAACGTGTCACTTATGTCTGGGGATTACATAGTGGTCTTACCTGCACTTCTGGGTAAAATTGCACAAAATACACTAATATATTATAAATGGTAAAGTTATCTTTGCTTTACTATGTGTAGCAGAGCTAAATTACAAACAAACCTAATAACAATATATAAACATTTATACAGCAGAGATAGTGACCATACATAGTTGATGTACCATGTAAGCGAAAACGTTACCATATCACAGCACTTTGCTGAAATGACTTGGCAGAGATGAGTTTGCCACCTGACACTCTAGTATTTTACATATATGTGTATCAGGTGCTATGCTCGCTTGCCGTGGACAACAGAGACTATCTTACTTTTAGACAGTATTGATAAATGAGACCCAATTAGTCTCATATATATGAGCCCATAGCAACCAATCAGAGTGCAGCTTTCATTTTTCTAGAGCAGTATAAGAAATGAAAGCTGCGCTCTGATTGGCTGCTATGGGTAACAAATAAACTCTTACTGCTAGACAGTATTGATAAATGAGGTCCAATTAGTCATATATATACACACACAGGAGAGTCACAATTATATATATGAGACTACTTGGGCCTCATTCGCCAATCATGTCTAATAGTATGGCTTTGTTTCTTATACTGCCAAGGAAAAATGAATTGGTTGCTATGGGCAACAGAGTGAGTCATACTGTTAGACAGTATTTTTGAATGAGGACCAATTAGTCTTGTGTATATATATATATATATTTAACTAATTGGGCCTCATTTATCAATACTGTCTAACAGCAAGACTGTCTTTGTGGCCATAGCAACCAGAGCTCAGCTTTCATTTTTTTATGCTCTTTTACTGCTCTGGAAAAGTGAAAGCTGAGCTCTGATTGGTTGCTGTGAGCTCTGATTGGTTGCTATGGGCTCTGATTGGTTGCTGTGAGCTCTGATGGGTTATATGAGCTCTGATTGGTTCCTATGATCTCGGAGTGGTTCCTGATTGGTTCCTATGGTTCCTCTGAGCTATGGGCAATAGAGACAGTTTTTTCAATAGACAATTTTGATAAATGAGGCCCATTGTCTGTTAGGACTTCGCTCAAGACAATTGTTACATGTGGTTCTACCTAGGACTGCATATAAATCTATTACAGTATCTCTTTATCTTTATCCATTGTGCTGACTGGATGCAGCACTTAGAGGGTTGTCTCATGGAAGAGCTCCTGAGACCCCGCTCACAGATTTTGCTGTGGAAGTTACCTTTGGCTTTTAATTTTCCCAGCAGCAGCCACTACAGGTTACATGTATGTACAGAGAACCTGTGGCCGTTCCTGTTATGTCTATTTTTAGTAAAGCCTTGTGTTACCTATGAAATAACAATCCTGGAGCCTCTTCTCTTGTATTTCTGTGTTGTGCTGTTCCTCTGTTATTACTCCTGGAACTGTACTACTGAATCTGCCAGCTGGGCGTTACTAATCCAGTTTTAAAAGGGGTGTGTCCCTGCACACACTAATTGCACAAAGGCACACTGTGCAGAGACACCCTCCCTCTCCAACTGGTAACACCCACATGACTGATTGGTAAGTAATCGAGGAACAACATTACATAGAGATCTATGGAAAGATGCTCCAGAATTGTTATTTCATGAGGAATGCTTACTAAAGCGGACATGTCAGAAGCAGCCACAGGCTCTCTTTAAATAGATGTCCACACATGTCCTACACAGAGGGACTAAGTCCACCAGAGCGAGATCTGCTGCTTTATGGACTCTCTTGCTTGCCTCACAGAAGGCATCTGGAGTGAGAGACCCCTGTATGACACCAGCATAGAATTTGCCCTGATAGGGAATCTAGCTCTACTACATCTACTCTTATGTACATACCGTAGCTGGAAGATATAGAGTACACACTTCCCGGTGGCACGCCACATGTGAGATTCCCATTTCGTGCAGTGATTGTCACCCACATGCAGTACTTTTTGCACATGCTTAAAATGACACGCACATATGTGTATAGCATTACAGAGGGTATTAATGTATAATGTGTAAAGTTGTATAAATTATAATCTAAATTATGTACATACAGTATTAATGGAGTAAATGTCTGACAGAACTGTCTATTTTTCTATATGGAATTAAATGTGTATTATGGCACAATGGGACGCTGTTTGTGTTACTTCCACTCTAAAGACTGAAAAACATTGTGGTTTCATGGTGTACATCAATATTCATTGTAATCTCTTTTAATCTGGCACCTGATAATCCAGATAGTCCAGCACAGAACTGCACTGCAACCTGGAATCTCAGCAGACCGTATGCAGCGATAACCATTTAGGAAATTTCTAGGATAAGAAAATGAAGTAATAGTACTAGTGACAGCAACATAGTTTGTTTTAGCAGTAAATTGTTTGTACACTTTTGCAATCAATTTTGTTTTCTATCTCCAGTGCATCCAAATATGAAAAATATGTGCAAATAATTTTGTCTAAAAATGTGCAGCTGTTTTGTGTCCACAGCTCCTATGCAGGCCTATGCCTCAGCCACGTAGCAAATTACATAGTCTGTGTAATGTGAATCTGTCCTTATATTCTGTAGTCTGCAGCTATGGTTACATAGTTTAGCAAAGAAGCTGTGTGCATTTTTTTTGCAGAGAGTTAGGGTATGTTCACCAGACGTATCGCGCCGCGTACTGTGCGTGCCGCAATACGCCGGGTGTTTTGGAAACATGCATTATTCACATGCATTGTCAGTGGCGTGTAAGCGCCGCGAACAATTGACATGTCACTTCTCTCCCCGGGCGTACGATATGATCATATTGTACACCCTGGGAGACGACACTTAATTCATAGTTCTCTATGAGAGCTATGAATAACCGTAATTGTGGCGTGCATTTCGACGTGTGTAAAGCGCAAATATGCGGCAAAATGTGCGCCGCAAATACGCCGTGTGAACATACCCTTAGCTATTAATTTTACATTTTTGGTGCATTCAAGTGAAAAAAACAAATAGTTGCAAAATTGAATGTATTCTTTAAAGAGGACCTGTGACCTCACCTGACATGTCTGGTTTAGTAAACTCCTGTGTTCCCTGTGAAATAACAATTCTGGAGCATCTTCTCTTACATCTGCTGTTGTGCTTCAGTAATTAAATTTGAACTAAAACTGAGCACTTCAATTTAGTCATTGATTTTTGGCAGTATTGGCCTAAAAATCAACCATAATGGTAACACTTGGCCCTAATAAGGTTAGGACTTTGTTAAAAACAATAAACTTTATTGAAAAAAATGTTTCAAAATGTACGGCTGCCATCTCCCTGATGTGTTTTGAGATCCTTGGATCTATGAGTAAGAGCCAAGGAGCTTGAAACACGTCAGAGAGATTGTAGTCGTACGTTTTTAAACATTCTTTCATTAAATATTGTTATTAAACTTTTTGGTGTTGTTGGATAGCAGACGTCTTTGCACCTTGTCAGATTTATGTGTAGTTCAACAGGATCTCTCTGCATTGGAACTCACAATATAAGGTCTTTGAAATTAGACTCATATTTCACATGTGGTACTGCAGTTGTTGAGCAGCAAAACATATTCTTCTTTTTGGTTAGGACTATGTTACTGGGTTCGATTGGGTTACCTTACTTATTCCCCAGAAATTCCTGTCCCACTTCACTGTCGCTCCAATATCTATATTGATTCAACATCACATAGGTAACCCTAATATACAACAACATTTATAGCACTACACCACACAAACAAATCATGGTTATACTTCAGTTCATAAAGAACAGGTTAAAAAGTGGGAATAAAGAACCCAGCAAAGGAAGAAGGGCAAATGAATGCCAAGGATGATCAAGCGTTTCGTTACGGGATACAGAACACAATTGTGTTGTCAATACGATGATGTCTTCTTTAATACATTTGTATACTTATATTCATAAACCATTATGTTTAATTGTGATTAATTATTGTGTACTTGATCATCCTTAGCATTTATTTGTGCTTATTTCTTTGCTGTGTTCTGTATTACAATTTTTTAACCTGTTTTGTATGTATTAAAGTATTATTATTATTATTATTATTATTATTATTAACATTTATTTTAAAGCGTCATTGATTCCATGGCGCTGTACATTTGAGGGGGGTCACATACATGATATGTCAAGTGAGTACAATAATGACAATAAATGACGTATAACTGGTACAGAGGGAGAGAGGACCCTGCCCGCGAAGGCTTACAATCTACAAGGAGGAGGGAAGAGACAGGAGGAGAGGGGCAGACATGTTTGTGGGGTAGTACAGTGGCAGCAGGGTTATTGTAGGTTATAGGCAATCCTGAAGAAATGGGTTTTCAGGTTGCTTTTGAAGCTGGTGAGAGTGGCAGAGAGTCTGATGTGTTGGGGCAGTGAGTTCCAGAGTGTGGGGGAAGCGCGAGAGAAGTCTTGGAGACGGTTATGTGAGGAGCTGATAAGAGGGGAGCAGAGGAGAAGGTCCTGTGAGGAGCGGAGATTGCGTGAGGGGAGATATCTGGAGATTTGGGCAGAGATGTATGGAGGGGAGAGGTTATGGAGAGCCTTGTAGGTCATGGTTAGCAACTTGAAATGAATTCGCTGAGCTATTGGTAGCCAGTGAAGGGATTGACAGAGGGGAGAGGCAGAGGAGTAGCGAGGAGAGAGGTGGATAAGACGGGAAGCAGAGTTGAGAATGGTTTGAAGGGAAGCAAGAGTGCTAGATGGGAGGCCACAGAGAAGGATGGTGCAGTAGTCAAGGCGGGAGATGACAGGGACATGGACGAGCATTTTTTTGGTGTCGTAGTTGAGGAACGAACGGATGCGAGATATATTTTTCAGGTGGAAGCGGCAGGCAAAGGTGAGGGTTTGGATGTGTGGTTTGAAGGACAGAGCGGAGTCGAGGATTACCCCAAGGCAGCGGACTTGCGGAACAGGTGAGAGTGTAGAGCCGTTGACTGAGATAGAGAGATCAGGTGGAGGGATGGAGGGGGACGGTGGAAAGATGATGAATTCTGTTTTCTCCACATTTAGTTTTAGGAGACGGGAGGAGAAAAAGGAGGAAATGGACGATAGACAGTCTGGGATCCGGGAGAGAAGAGAGGTGACATCTGGGCCGGAGATATAAAGCTGGGTGTCATCAGCATACAGGTGGTAATGAAAGCCATGTGAAGCTATGAGTTGACCCAGACCAAGGGTGTAGATAGAAAAGAGTAAAGGACCCAGGACTGACCCCTGGGGGGACACCAACAGAGAGAGGCCGGGGGGAGGAGGTGGAGTGAGAATGAGAGACGCTGAATGTCCGATCAAAAAGGTACGAGGAGATCCAGGAAAGAGCCAAGTCCGTGATGCCGAGGGAGGAGAGGATGTGTAGGAGGAGGGAATGGTCGACAGTGTCAAAGGCAGAGGACAAGTCTAGAAGGAGAAGGACAGAGTACTGGCTCGAGGCTTTGGCAGTTGCTAGGTCATTGGTGACCTTGGTTAGGGCGGTCTCGGTAGAGTGGTTGGGTCGGAAACCAGATTGTAGTGGGTCAAGAAGAGAGTTGGAGGAGAGGTGGGAGGACAGCTGAAGATAGACGTGCTGCTCGAGGAGTTTGGAGGCAAAAGGGAGCAGTGAGATGGGGCGATAGTTGGACAGAGAGGAGGGATCAAAGGATGTTTTTTTTTGGTTGGGAGTGATAGTAGCATGTTTATTGGTGGATGTGAAGATGCCCGAGGTGAGCGATAAGTTGAAAAGATGGGTGAGGGTTGGGATGAAAGCAGCACTAAGGTCTGGGATAAAGTATAACTATGATTTTAAAGATTGTCCAATAGATATGATATTTTTTTACACTTGTGGTGGTGTACTGCTACATATTTTGGTGTATATGATGTTGTTGTTTGTAGTACCATTATCTATATTATACTGCATAATACATAGCAGTACACCACCACAACAAGTATAACAAAAATATCATATCTATTGGACAATCTTTAAAATCATAGTTATTCATACAAAACAGGTTAAAAATTTTAATACATTACACAGCAAAGAAATAAGCAGAAATAAATGCTAAGGGTGATCAAGAACACAATATTTAATCACATATACATATCTTTGAAACTATGGAAACCATGTTACCCAGAAGGACAAATCAATTTAACAGAGAATACAGCATTACCAGAGCCTTACTGAGTTCGATTTACAGTATATATATATATATATATATATATATTTATATATATTTATATATATAAATTTTTTTTTCTTCTTATGAATGTATTCCCTTTTGTTGGCTGAATTACTGTCAGCTCCCGGATTAGGCTTTCAATATAGGTAACGCTAATGTGGCACCAGTCCTGAAGAGATGTCGGACAAGGTGTATGTTCACACAACGTATTTGCAGGGCGTACTTCGGAGTGTAATTGCGCTGCACTATGCCCGAAGTACGCATGGCAAATAACTGGACTTTTTTACTTCTTTTGGGCGCTTACATGCTGGAGAAAATGAAATTGAATAGGAGGCTAGGTCGTAGCGCTGTTGAAAGTAGGCGCTGGCCTTCCCGTACTTTCAACAGCTGGCATATTGCGGCACACACAGGTATATCCCGTAATACGCTGTGTGAACTCAGCCTATCAGTGTTACAAGAACACTAGTGCCGGGGAATGAGTAAGTTAATCCATTAAAACCCAGAAGAAAAAAAATAAGGGTTACAGTTATAGACAGGGTTAGAGTCAGAGTGAAAGATTCTGGTTCAGAAAATCCCAAATTTGAATATTTTCACAATTTCATTTAAAATAGTATTGAACCAAATAGGAACAAATTTGAGCAATAGTACTTAATAATCCTCTGTTGGGCTGTTCCTTTTTTATTCTTCCTAGAGATATATTACTGAATCTGTCAGCTGAGTGTTGTCAGTTACGAGTGTGTCCCTGTGACATTGTTCAATCAGTGTGGACAGGGACACACCCCTTTGAAAACTGGAATGGTAACACCCAGCTGACAGATTCAGTAATACATTTCTAGGAGGAATAACAGAGAAACAGCACAACCCAGAGATATAAGAGAAGAGGCTCCAGGATGGTTATTTCATGGGGAACACAAGGATTTACTAAAACGGCCATGAAAAGAGAGGTCGCAGACTCGCAGGTCCTCTTTAAGGATGCACATAAAATGTATATATGTATTTCTGTAATCCACAATATTTGTTAATCTGGTACCTATCAGGATTAATTGGATTTTAGTGTAAAGTGAATGGCTGTTTGCAGATAGATTGGGACACAACACACTTCACACTGCCCAAAAACAGAGAAAAGAACAACACACTTATGTAAGAATAGGAACATGAAGAACTACCAAAGTATTGCAGCAGCTGCAGGACTCTCACAGAGCTGATGATGTATCACATGAGGAAAATGACTCTAATTTGGTTTTGAGTGATATAAAGTCTTGTAGTCACTGAAGTCATGTAAGTACCTGTACAGCCCAGTGCCTGTCCCTTATGTTAAAGGGTTTCTCCGATTTACAAACCCATTTATATATACCCTATTATAAAATTCATAAAAAGTCCCCTGCTGAGGATCCTCAACTTTTTGGCAGAGTGGAGAGTGGTTACAAAGAGTGTCTGTTGTTCTGGAGGACTCATCCTGTCCTGCATTGCATAAGACAGCCCTTGATTTGAATTGCCACCGTGTAATGCCTAATCATGTTGTAGTGCTGCAGGGAAATTGTCCACTTTATTACTAGATTTCCCCACAAATGACCTTTTATTGCTGGGGGCCCCATTGAAGTTATACTTTATTTTCAATTTATTTTCAAAGCACCCTTCTAACAAGTCGAGACTGCCTAAGGTGGAGAACCCCATTAAACAGGTAGTTTTTTCTGCTCATTTGTATTCTGCATCCATTAGATAGATCTAATTTAAAAGGATTTGAACACAAAGTAAATTTGATATGGGAGGCTTGCAAATTAACACCTTAACGCCAAGGCCTATTTTTTTCACGCTCATTTTCCCCTCCCCTCCCCTCCTTCCCAGAGCCATAACGTTTTTACAGACCTCTGCCCTCTGACCTGTCTGCCCCTCACCTCCTGTCTCTTTCCCCCTCCTTGTAGATTGTAAGCCCTCGCGGGTAGGGTCCTCTCTCCCTCTGTCGTGCCAATTGTCATTATCCCTTATCACTGTACTCGTTTGACTTATGTAATGTATGTAACCCCCTCGAATGTACAGCGCCCTGGAATCAATGGCGCTTTAAAATAAATAATAATAATAATAAATAATAATACAGACACATGAGGGCTTTTATTTTGCAGGACAAGATGTACTTTCTAATGATGTTATTTATATTACCATAGAATATACTGGGAAAACACAAAAATATTCTAAGTGGGGCGAAATGTGAAAAAAACATACTTGCGCCATGTTTGTGGGAGTTTTGTTTTTATGATGTTCAATCTCTGGTATAAATGATGTGTTCTCTGTATTCTACAGGTTGATACGAATATGGCAAAACCAAACATGTAGGCTTTCCGTTATGTTTTGGTACTGTAAAAAAATCAAAACATTTTCTATTTTTGAAATTTGCGCTGCAGTGCCATTTTCTACGACCAATGACTTTTTTGTACTAACACCTACAGACGTGAGTGAGGGGCATTTTTGCAGGCTAAAGTGTACTTTTTATAGCCACCAGTTTGGAATACATGTGACCTTTTTTGATTAAATTTATTACAATTTTTATGGGATGTGAAATGACCAAAAAAAAAACACAATTTTTTTCTTCTATGTTGTTCAGCTACGGGATAAATGATGTTATATTTTAATAGATCAGACTTTTTTAGACACAGCGATACCAAATTTGTGTGACTTTTTTAGCATTTTATTTTTTTATTTCTAAATGGTAAATAGTGATTTGAACTTTTAATATTTTTTTATTTTTTTCTACACTTTAAAACTTTTTTTTTACTTTAACGTTGAGTCCCCCCAGGGTACTATACAAATAGAGAGCTCGATAATTTTTACAGCCGAATGCATTGTGATACACTGCATTACGACATACAAAGATGGCAGTTTTACTACTTCCTGCCTGGGGTCGGAAGAAGTAAAACAGAAAACATGACAGCAATGGAAGCCTTCCCAATGCTTCCAGCTGCTATGTTAACCGATCGGGAGCCTGCGACTTTGCAGCGGACGCTCTGATCAAAGTGAGGAACAGTGCGCGGCACCGTTTCTCATTGATTTAGACACTGCAGTTAACAGCTAACACCCGGCGGCCATGTAGCAGGATCGCTACAAAGCCCCTTACCAGCATCAGGACGTACTCATAAGTCCAATGTTGGTAAGGAGTTAAATAATAAACATTTTCACAATTCACCATTATTAAAAATTCTGTAGCATCTATGTTTTAGCTGTTATCTTAGTGATCCATAGTGTACAGCTCTTCTCCAAGGTATCAGACCAATGGCGAGCTACTGTCAGTCTATTCTCTGCCTAGTAGTCACACACACACTCATGCTGAACAAGTGTTCAATCCCAGGTGCTGTCATTCTACTCCTGTCCTCTGTACTCCTTCGGGTGCTTTCACACACAGATACATTTTTGGTGCATTTTTTATACGTTTTTCGGACGCGTTTTTTGTGCAGAGAGGCACAGCAATTAATGCTGTACATGTCTGCTCAAAAATGCATCAAAAACGCACCAAAAAAACACACTGTGTGAAATCACCATTAGTTATTAGTCAAACAGTGCAAATAAATAAAAGAAAAAAAGAAACCTACATCAGGTATGAGCATTTAGAAAAAAAAGCAAGTATTTGAACCTAGGACTCCTATGCTGAAAGGCAGAGGTGCTAACAAACTCAGCTACATTGTAGCTACTCACAGCTCTTTACATAAACAGACTTGTTTGACTAGAGTGAGCGCACTGTGGGGCAGGGCATGGTGATGTCAAGCTTGCTGGGTCACATGATATGAAGTTCAAACAAATCTACACACCCCCTTTAATATACACTGAAAGCTGTAGGAGGACAAATCAAGCATGAAATACCTTAGCGGAAAAAACCCCTTTAAAGAGTATCCCTCTCTTTGAAGGCCTTATCCTGTCCTGTATTGCAAAGAAAGCCTACTGATTTCAATAGGCAATGTGTAATATTTAATTTCCCCAATGCTGCAATCAAAAACCTACACATATCGGGTATCCACACGACTGTAATAACATGTAGAATTAATCAAATTATTAAGTTTGAAATGTGAATGGTGTAAAAAATTTAAAAAAAAAAAAAAAAATTTTTTTTTAAAAATGCTGCAATTATTTATAAGTGAACTTAATCTATTCCCCCATAAAGTACAACTCTTCTTGAATAAAACGAGGTCTCATCCAACTGCGTCATTGAAAAAAGAAAGTTACGACTGTTGAAACGCAAGGAGGCAAAAACTAAAAAAATGTTCTGGTCATTAATTACTTTTCAGGTGTTCGGCTTAAGGGGTTAATACATGTTAGGTGCATTACTACTGCGCCTAAGTTCCATAATGCGTCTAACACACAGGCGAGACGCAGGGAACTTTAGACTCCATTTATAATCGCACAAAAAAACACTTTCATACATTCAGGCGCATTATACACTGAAAATGAGACTCGGCAGTTCACTTCGACTCGTCTTCCGTCATACATGTCTCCCTAAATGTTTTGGTGACACGTACTATAGTACTGTAGTTGCAGAGCCTTTAATTCAAATTGTACATTTGCAATGGTTTATGGGTATTAACAGGTTAAACAGTCCTAGAAAATGCCCTCAGAACCTTCTCTGTAGAATCTAAAAAGAACTGCATGCATGAACCTGACCTAGTCGCCCACGTACATGACTGTGTGCACAAAACCCTGTATGGCAGCACATGGAGGCCGTAGGTATTATTCTCCTGTAGGCACTCTGTGTACCTCCATATATCACGCCTCTGTGAGCTGCCGCTAGGTCTTGTCATTTGTTTAAAAATAACATTTCATGCCCTAAAACCTTTTTTTAAACTTCTAAAATCTAGTTCACATCATTTCACACAGCATAAGACCCCTTCTTATCCCAAACCTCTACCCTTCTGCTAACTATGGCGCAGAGGGGAACTTACCTCAATGTCTTAAAGGTGCAGAGAGCAGTGTAGTAAAGGCTAACTTAAAAAAAAACTTTCCCACAAAAAAATCATGTGATTTAAACATTATGGGCCACATGTATGAAAACTGTCTTGGTCTAAGACTTTTCCTTGTTGCCTATAGCTAGAGATAGCCAAATTTCTCAAAAATTCAGTTCGGTCACTTTGCTGAATTTCCCGACAAAAATAAATTCGGTCCGAATTACTTCGGGAAGAATTGCTTTTAAAAAAAAACAGCTATTTCAAGGCTGCACAGAGCCTGCAGGGTGCTGTAGAACGTTGTGCCATGCTTAAATATGCAGAGGGAGCTTGGTTTGGTCTTCATACAATGTTGTGTTTTAGTATGACACGCACATGACTGCCGCCGCTCTTAGAATCGCTTCACTATAAAATTCCCTGGGCACTTAAGAGGGAAAAACTGACCAAAAAACTGAAGCGGGAATGTAGCCTGATAAAGTCATGGCAGCGACAGCTGGAAAAAAACAAGCTGAGGGCTCAGGTGGTAACATCAGTGACAGAGTGTGGAGTGACGGCGGCAGCCACAGCAGCATGAGGTCAGAGAGTGGCACAATGACATTCTGGAGGTGGCAAAAAAAGGAGTAGGCCAAAGAGTGGCACAATGACACAGTGTGGAGTTGACGGCATCAACACCTGCAGCAGCATGAGGTCAGACAGTGGCACATTGCCATTCTGGAGGTGGCAAACCAAGAGGAGGCCACAGAGTGGCACAATGACAGAGAGTGGAGGTGACGGCGGCAGCAGCATAAGGTCAGACAGTGGCACAATAACATTCTGGAGGTGGCAAAAACTGGAGTAGGCCACAGAGTGGCACAATGACACAGTGTGGAGGTAACGGCAGCAACAGCATGAGGTCAGACAGTGGCACAATGACATTCTGGAGGTGGCAAAAACTGGAGTAGGCCACAGAGTGGCACAATGACAGAGAGTGGAGGTGACGGCGGCAGGAGCAACAGCATGAGGTCATAGAGTGGCACAATGACACAGTGTGGATGTCACGGCAACAGCAACAGCAGCAGCAGCATGAGGTCATAAAGTGGCACAATGACAGAGTGTGGAGGTGGGTGGCAATACCAGTCCCTGGTAAAGATGGTTGGTGGCAGATGGAGAAACTGTCAGCAGATGTGTGGCATCAGGCGGATGGCGCATCAGAATAGTGGCTGAGGCAGGTAGTTTGAACCCAGACACGTTTCTCACAGTTTGGGTGCGGCGTCATGGCTGATGTAGTCTGAAGCCTAAGGCATTGGTGTGTGGAAATCCTGGCCGATCCACGCCTGATTCATCTTGACAAAGGTCAGTCGTTCCACATTTCCCGTGGACAAGCGGTTCTCCTTGGGGTAAGTGGCCCCGCCGCACTGAACACCCGCTCTGATGCCACACTACTGGCCGGGCAGGACAGCTTCTCCACTGCACTCGGCAAGTTGCGGCCACACACATCCAGTTTGGTGCCAGTAGTCCAGCGGATCTTCTAACTGGGGTGGCAGAGTGCTGTTTCCCAAATAGGCCACCAAACCCGTTGGTTCAGGGTCTGCTCCAGGTCCTTTCTGCTGCTGCTGCTGGGAGACTGCCCTCCTCACTAGGCGGGTGAAGGAAGCTGCTCATCAGTGACTCCAGACTTAGGTTTGCTGCTGATGGAGTGGTACTGCTCCTACCCCCCACTTCCCCAGAAGCCGAGGGAGTAGTACATGAGCGCTGAAGAACCCCCCGGTCAGACCGTCAGAGGAGGACGATGCCGCACAATAGGCAGCGGCCAACTGACTACGAAGGATTTCCCCATAGTATTTGAGTTTTTCCTCCCTCTCAATAGCTGGGAAAAAGGCTCCCATTTTGGACAGTTAGCGAGGGGTTGATAGGGTGGAGAGCCGAAGTCATCCCTCTGCCGGATGCTGACTATTCGGCTGTCCCCTAGCCAAGCAAATCAGCATGCTGCGGGGCCATCTGCACAAGTGACTCCGAGGGGCTCCCTGCTTCCATCTCCACTGTATACTGCCACAGTGCTTGCGGGTCATCTGCCTCGTCTTCCTCATCTCCATCTACCTCCTCCAGCTGCTCTTGCTCCTCCTCTCTTTTCAACCTGGGTAGAAAATCCACTCATTCACCAGACAATGCTTTGCTCCAATGTCCTCCTCCTCCTCCTCCTCCATTTCAGTCCCCATAGACTCTTTGTGGCCGCGAGATGTAGTCGCCACGTCTCCGTCCCCTGCCCAG
This sequence comes from Phyllomedusa bahiana, assembly GCA_025379985.1. Lineage (NCBI taxonomy): Eukaryota > Metazoa > Chordata > Amphibia > Anura > Hylidae > Phyllomedusa > Phyllomedusa bahiana. Next base: position 194,109 of record JAODAL010001408.1, read on the forward strand.
ACAGTTTTTTCGGGCATCTGTTCCAGGACATGAAGCAGGGGAAAATAACGTTATTCATCCCGTATTCCTGGCGACTGACAAATAAACGTGGCCTCCTCGAATGGCCTCAACAAAGGGCAGGTGTCACGCATGAGCTGCCATTGGCTGACATCAAAGTTACACAGAGGGAGTACTCCTGTCCGCCTGGATCATCAAAAATCTTTTAATTTGGCCTTTCCTCTGTTCATACAGTCGGTCCAACATGTGCAGGCTGGAATTTCCCAAAGGGTGAAACATCGCATCTTTCAGCGTGTTTTGGGGGGGAGGCCGTTCTGCCGCTGCAACTCGAGGAGGGTGTTCCTGGCTTTGTAGGAATGGATGAAGTGCATGCACAGTTTGCTGTCCATTGAATCTTCAGAACCTTTTCACAACCAGATTGAACACATGCGCCATGCAGGGCGCATGGACCATCCCTCCTCAGTGCAGCGTGGACACCATGTTCCTCCCATTGTCCGTCACCATGGTTCCGATTTGCAGTTGGCGCGGAGAAAGCCACACATCGATTTCTTGCTGCATGACGCGGAGCAGTTCCTCCCCTGTGTGACTTCGTTCGCCGAGGCAAGCCAGGTGTAGAACTGCGTGACACCGCTGTGTCCTACACATGTGGTATGATGGAGCAGTACTTGTGGAGGCTGAGATGGTGGTGGTGGTGGAGGAGGAGGAGGCGGACATTGGCGCAGGAGCCGCAGTTTGACAACGTGGAGGAGAAAGCGACGTCTCCTGTCCAAGTTGTTGGTGTGCCTGGGCAGGAAGCACATTCACCCAGTGGGCCGTAAAGGACATGTACTGGCCCTGACCGTAGTTACAGCTCCAGACGTCCGCGCTGCCATGCACCTTGGAACAAACCGATAAGCTCAAGGACTGGCCCACCTTCTGTTCTACATATTTATGAAGTGCTGGTACTGCCTTTTTGGAAAAGAAATTACGGCTTGGAACTCTCCATCTCGGCTCGGCACAAGCCATTAGTTCTCTGAACGGTGCAGAGTCCACCATTTGGAAAGGGAGGGACTGCAGTACCAACAACTTGGACAGGAGCACGGTCAGCTTCTGCACCTTAGGATGGTTGGACGCATACTGTTGTCTCTTTGCAATCGCCTCGCTGAACGACTGCTGGCGCCATGAGTAGCGAGGAGCAGGAGCATCTGGACCGGGAGATGATGTCAAAGAGAAACAGCTCCCTTCTGCAGAGGTGGTGGAGCCTTGACTGGCTGCAATGGCATGCGTGCCACTGGGCGCTGCTGCTGCTGTTGCTGCGGCGGCGGCAGGATGGACCACCACATCTGAGCCACGTTTCTCCCAGGCCACCGGATGGTGATGCTGCATGTGTTGACGCAGGGCCGTGGTGCCAACGTTAGCTCCCTGGCCACGCTTCACTTTCTGCCTACAGATTCTACATATACCCATATTCGGCTCCTCCGGTGTCTTAGCAAAGAACTGCCACACCGCCGAGTAGCTGATTTTACCGCCAACGCTCCACACTGAGTGACTACTGCCACCGCTGCCTCGCTGAGCCCCTGTGCCGCTACTTTCTTGGACCTGCGAAGCGGGTTTTTTACCCCGTGGCCGCTTGGCTCCCAACCTCACACTGCTGCTATCCTGCTGACTCACGGCCACACAACCCACTTGCTGGCTGCGCCGCTGCCTGACGCGCAAGCTGACACCCTCTTCTCCTGACGATGATGAAGCCCTTGCCTCACCCGGCTCCCAAGTGCGGTCGGCTACATCATTATCTATTTGTGTTTCATCGTCACTGCTGTCCTCATCACCGGTCTTGGTATGCAGAGGCTGACCCCTCACAACATGACCGCCCATGCCACTCTCAACATCTATACTTTGCCGCCTACTGCAAGAAGCAGGGGATATTGGCCCCATTTCTTCGCTGCCAAGTAGCTGCTGACTGCCCTCCTCAAATTGTTCATCCTCGCTATATAGTGGCGCTGAGCCCAGACCACATAGTAGATCTCTGGCTGAGGGAACCGGATGGGACAGAGGCGGGTTGAGGACAGGTGAGGGCCGCTGACCCGCTCCCAGGCCATGCCAACTAAGGGTTGTGTCTGACGTTCCCACCAACTCTTGGCTGGGGTTGTCAGATGTCATCTGGGAGGAAGTGGATGACCTAGTCAACCAATCAAGAACCATTGGGTTGCTGAACAACACACGGCCGCTAGATGACAGCGGCAGTTGTGGCCTCACCGAGTGACCCCTGCTGCGACGTCCCCTTGCTGTGCTGCGACCTGGGCCTGCTCCAGGAATGTTTGTGCCTCTGCCACTCGCAGGTGAAGAGCCTACCACCTCTCTGTCTGACATACTGTTTGTTCTAAAATGTACAGACACTGTTTGATGAAGATATCTGTATATGATAAATACACACCCTGTATTTGACTCCAAATGAACCCAGTAACAAGCTTGGGTAACCCTTGGATATAAATTGCGCTCCACAAATGGGCAGGAAAAATTTACTTGTATGTGTCGTTTAAAAACACTGTGTATTTTACTGAATGTAAAAGCACAAACAGGCTTAATTAACCTTCGGATATGAATTATGCTACAGGCAAAATTGCTTCTTTGGCGGTGAAAAAGAACGTTTCTTTTACTAAGTACAACAGCAGAACAACGCTTAATTAACCCCTGGATGTAAATTGCGCAAAAGAATTGAGCAGCCAAAAACTACCAGCTTTGTAGCGTGTTACAATGGCGTGTATTTTACGCTACACAGCAAGAGAAAAACTTGTAATTAACCTTTGGTTGTGAATTATGCTACAGGCAAAATGTCTGTTTTGCTGGTGAAAAAGATGGTTTATTTTAGTCACCACAACAGCAGAACAAAGCTTAATTAACCCCTGGATGTAAATTGCGCAAAAGAATTGAGCAGCCAAAAATGAAGTGGTATTTGTATTGTAAAAACGCTGTTTCTTTAAATGAATACAACAGGAACTGGCTTAGATCCCCCTTGGATATTCAATGTGCTGTGAGCAGATAGCATTAAAATGTATATGCAGCTGCATTGGACGCACACTGGACTTCAGTTCCAATACCCCACAGAATCAGAATTAGAGCGTTAAGAGAAACAGTCTCTGAGACAAGCAGAGACACCCCCCAAAAATCGCTGTATAAAAATGAGTTCTTTAGTATCAGCCATCATAAGCAGCCGCGGCAGCACCTTCCCTAATTAGTACAGTGAGAGCGGTATGAGCTCCCAGCCCGGACTTATATAGTGCGGTGACGTCACAGAATCCCGCCGGTCTCTGATTGGCTTAATCTCTGCACATGTCATGCAGGCTATGTCCTTCTTCCTCCCAGAGTTCTTTGCCCCATGTAACGCCATGTGCTCGCAGCCATTTTATCAATCAAAAGCACACTTCGTTCACCCGAAGTACCCCAAAGTTCAACTTCGTTCCGAACCGAAGTTTTCCTGAAATTCTAAACGAATTCCACTTCGTTAGAATCAATTCGCCCATCTCTAACTATAGCAACCAATTAGAGCTCCCCTTTCATTTCCTATAGTGCTCTGAAAAAATGAAAGGGGAGCTCTAATTGGTTGCTGTGGGCAACAAGAAAAGTCTTAGACCAAGACAGTTTTCATCCATGTAGCCCTATGTGACTCAGTAATTGCTCTATGAATCACATGATTTGGAATATAAAAAAATATACAACAATAAAAGGCAACACACACTTACAAATGGAAATGTATAGGAGAAAAAGCCACAAACTGCAAATAAAAATACACCTATCGTGTGCTGTGTTTTCAAAAAAAGTCGCTGATCCCCAAAAAAGCACCCAAGTAATGGTTTCATACATGTTCAGGGAGAAAACACTTTTTTCAGGATTTTTCCTGATGTTTTTTCCCCCACTTTTTGTTATTTAGGCCAATAGGGAATACATAACAAACAGTGTGTTTTGTGGGTTTTTCCCTCACTGTTGGTCTATTGTTTTGGTCCCTTCAAAATAAAGCATGCTCTAGGGGCCACAGTTTTTCAAGTGCTTTCCCAAAGACTTCCCCATAGAAAAAACAAACAACTAACAAAAGCATCTCAATAAAAGAATGCCACTCTTACAATGTTAGTAAAAATGCATGAAATTAAAGGTGTGTGCAAGTAAGGAATAAAGACCATAAAAATGAATTGTATAAAGAAAACACTCCACAGAGGAAAACAACATATCTATCTATCTATCTATCTATCTATCTATCTATCTATCTATCCATCTATCTAATGTCCAAGACAACTACTGACCTGTTAAAGAAAAGGAGGGTAAAGATGCTGGACTGGCCGAGCAGCTCTCCAGACCTAACGATACTAAGTATCTGTGGAGAATCCTCAAATGGAAGGTGGACTAGCTCAAAGTCTCTTACATCCATCATCTCTGTGATGTCGTCATGGAGGAGTGGGAGAGGATTCCAGTGACTACAACCTGTGAAGTTCTAGTGACCTCCATGCCCAAGAGGGTTAAGGCAGTGCTGGAAAATAATGGTGGCCACACAAAATATTGACACTTTGGGCACAATTTGCCCATTGTCACTTAGGGCTGTAGTCAGTTTTGTTGCCAGCGGTTTAGACACTGATGACTGTGTGTTGAGTTATTTTGAGGGCACATCACATTTACACTGTTATATAAGCTGTACACTGACTACTTTACTTTGTATCAAAGTGTCATATCCTCAGTGTTGTCCCATGAAAGAATATAATACAAAAGTCTTGTATCGTCAGTATTGTCCCATGAAAAGATATAGTACAATATTTACAAAAATGTAAGGGGTGTACTTACTTTTGTGAGATTCTGTGATCTAATCGATCTATACTATCTATCTATCTATCTATCTATTCATCCATCTATCTGTCTCATATCTATCTTATTGCTCTGTATACATGATATTTGGGTGTATAGAACCTCTTGGTGTCTTTGGTAAGGTCCAAAGGAGGTTACATAAGTGGTGGTCACCACATAGTGTCGCCATCTTTTGGATTTATCAGCAACAGGTATTCACTTTTTCATAGAAGACCTTCTATTGATTGACGCATACATATAAATTACAGTCGGCTCTGAGGCAGATCTTTGCTTGAGGACATTACATGCAACAGGCATTCACTCCATGTAATGCTTCATTTCAGCTATGAGCTGAGCACTGTGCAGTAGTAATCACAGACACCTTGCCACACATAATACGCATTACATCCACTAGACGCCATGGTCTCTGAATGGTTTTATTCAGGTTCACCAGAGAGGGCTTCAAGGAACACCGGTACCTACTGTCACAGCTGGTAACCTGGCAACACTGATATTTCCCATTAGAAAACACTTTTTTTTTATCCGTGTTCCAAAATGTTTTCCTACAGTTGTTGTACTCATGAACTTCTGACAAGAGCTAGCCCGTCAGTACATGTAATAACCGTCTGGAGCAATTGGTTTCTTCTAGTCTTGTTTTCTGAACACCACTGTGTGCTTTCAGTTATGGCTGGTAATGCAGCGTTATCAAAGACTGTCTAAGAATAAGTTCCTGTGAGCTGGCGTAAGCAAAAAAAGGTTCGTCTCTCACTCGTCCCCCCCCCCCCACCCCCCAACATCTATCAGCGTCACAGTAAACAGTTTCATTACAACCCACTCCGTGCAAAAGTTCACCAGTGGTGGATGGAAGAAGGAAGAGCGTGAAGTAAAACAACGCCTGTATTAGGTAAAGCATCCATATATTTCTATAACATGCATTTTGAAAACTGTCTCTTTTACAGAAATTGGTCTTTCCAGCAGCAGTTGTTGTTATGGGAATACCTCTTTCAGCTCAGGACTTCGAATTGGTCATTCCAAAAATTGAACTTTATTCTTCGTTAACCATTCTTTAGTAGAATGACTTGTGTGCTTAGGGTCATTGTCTTGCTGCATGACCCACGTTCTCTTGAGATTCAACTGATGACATTTGACATTTTCTTTTAGAACTTGCCAGTATAATTAAGAATTAATTGGTCCATCAATGGTGTCACGTCATTCTGGCCTGAATGCAGCAAAACAAGACTAAACTGTGATCGAACCACCACCACCATGTGCCACAGGTGGTATAGAGTTTTATGCTGGAAGTAATGTTTTTCATTCTACAAACATAACACTTCTTAACCCCTTTTCGACATTAGACGTACCCATGCATCCTAGCGGGAGATGCGTTCCCGCAAATAGACATATGGTTACGTCCTGGAGATCGTGTAGGATTGCAAACGAGTCCCGCACGATCGTGACATGGGACTAGCGGTATATTACCGCTGGCCCTTAATGCCGCGCATTAACCCGCCCGGCGGAGTGAGCTTTGGCCGCGAGTTCTGATTTAACGTCCCTTAGCTCCGAGGCGATCTAATAAGATCTGCCGGGAGCCTAAGGTCGCTAGGCCAGAAAAGAACACACTTACACAGCCCTTTTCCCCATTACAAACGCCAATTGCCCTAAAAAAAGATCAAAAATAAACAAAGCACCTATGAATTGTATCCATCGACCTAGTGCCCATGCTAATTTTCACGACTCTGTCCTATAAATCTGTCGTGATATTTAACCTGCATGGTGAACGCCGGTAAAAAAACAAAACCAATCAAAGAATTGCAATTTTCGTTCATCTCACAACACATAAAATGGAATAAAAAGCGATCAAAAACTCATATAAAGACAAAGTTCTAAATAATTAAATGTCGTTCATCCTACAAAAAAAAAGCCCTTACCAACGATGCATAAAATATTATTTTTTAAACACAATACAAAAACTTTTTCTCTTTTAAGTGCTCTTCAACAAAAAAATAACTATAATTGGGTATCGCATCAAAACATTCAGAGGTAAAAACTAACCTTGTCATTCCATATACTGCACAGTGTAGCCGCTGTTAAAAATAGAAATATCAAAAAACATTACTAGTGATTGCAGTATTTTTCTTTTACCCTGGCTTCCAAAAAAAATAGTTTTATTTCAAACTGATCAAAAGCCTTCTCACCCCAAAAAAAGATAACCAATACAGAAAATGGGTCAAATCTTCCTGCAAAACATAATCCCCTACACATCTCTGTACAAAGAAAAATAAAAAAGTTATGGCTCTCAGACTATGCGATGCAAAAAACGTGTTTCCTTTTTGAATAAAAGTGTTTTTAAAATTGTGTAAAAGCAGTACAAAATATAAAAAATATACAAATTCGGTATCGCTGTAATCTTATCGACCTGCTGAATAAAGACTACACGGTGGCAGTTTATAACACCGCAAAATGCTGACTGGAGGTCTAAAGAAATAAAAAAGACTACCAGGATTTCTGTAATTTGTTCAAAACGCCTCTCAAAAACTTAAATAGCATCAAATGCCCCCCATAATGGTACCAATAAAAACATCAACTCATCGTGCAAAAACTAGTAAGGCCCGATAAATCCAGTTCCATTATACAGAAAAAAAAAAAAGTTCTTCTGGCTGTCCAGAATAGGACTACATAAAACAAATGCAATTTTTTATAGACATATTCTCTTGTATGAAAAATAATAAACATAAAAACTATATAAAAATTTATATCATTTGCAATTATAAAAACGACCTGCCGCATAGTAACATTAATCCTGTCACGTGTAACCCGCACGGCAGAACGCTGTAAAAGTTGAAAACTAAGAAACAACTCGGCGATTTTTTATTCTCCTCTCCTACTCTTTCATGGCCCAATGCTAAAAAAAGCTATAGAACACCTGTGTACCCAAAATGCACAAACACCTACCCCCAGATGAGATCACCTCAGGAGTGTTGAATTCAAAAATGATGTAACTACTGGAAGGGTTTTTTCAACGCTGTTTTTTTGGTACTCTTGGGTGTCGACATGGCCCCACCTAATATCTGCGATCCAAAGCCAATAAGCGCGCATGCCACCTTTAATACATACCCTGCATGCGCGTCCAAATAGCCAGTCTACACACATATACTAGCTGAACTTGAAGACAATTGTGAACACAAAAGTTTTGATGATTTCCAGGAGTCCATGATAAAAATTAAATATTTTCCCCAGCTAAAATTGGCAGATTGTTGGACAAAAAAAATGTCTTCATATTTCACACAGCCCCAAACGCAACAATAATGTGAAACACCCTGTGGGTTCGATATACTCCTACAAAAAAACAAAACACCCCTAGGATATATTCCTTAAGGTGTGTAGTTTCCAATATGGTCTTTTTAGAGGATTTTATTACGTTAGCACCTTAGGGTGTCCGCAAACCCTGAAATGGTGCCTAAAGTAAATCATAATCGAAAATGGAGAACCTAGAGAGTCTGGTAGGTGATCTTCCCTATTGGGGCTTGTGGTTGAGAGCTAAATAGCACACTAGGCGGCCACATTTGGGATATCTCTGGAACTACGGCAGAATCTTTGGGGAGTCATATTAACTTGCATTCAACATCTAACCGGTGTTACTTGTGAACAATGATAAAAAAATTGGAAAAAATTTGCAAAAAAAAGTGAAATTTTAGAAATTTTCCCAATCCCCCCTCCACTGTAACTTTAATACCCCTAATGAAACACCTAAGTGTGTTTAATAAGCGTCCCCAAATGCGTTTTGAATACTTTAACTGGGTGGTAATTTTTTCTTAGATGCAATCACTTTATGGGTATCTAACATAACAGGTTAATCACAGCCTACAGTCAAACTTGGAACTACGTTCCCTCAAAAAAAATAGTAGTATTGCTAATTTTTCCTTGAAAATTGTGAAAATTACTAACTAAATTTTTAAAACGCCCCCTAATGTCCGTAAAAAGAAAAGGTCAGTTTTAAAAAGTGATTCCAACCTACAGTTGACATATGTAGATGCTAGTTATAAACGAATTTTTGAGTATATAATAACTATCTGTCTTACGCGCAGTAAATTTTTTTGACGTTTGAAAAGGTAAATTTTTTTTTTCCTAAATTTTTCACAGTACTTTGAGTATTTTTTTTTCCAGAAATAAAACAAGGACTTTTTTGTAACAAAAATTTCATCATTAACTAAAGCACAATGGGGCGACAACATATTAAATGGGGCTGCACCGTTTTCTGCTGTAACATTGAGGAGGCCAAAAAAAAAAATGTATGAACAGGCCGTATTCCAAACTTTGGCGTACTAAAGTCCCGTTGGTAAAATGTGCCAAAGAAGCACACTTTTTAGTGTGGCCAAAGAATTTGGGCGCTCTGGGGGGCGTCATATCACATACACCAGAAGTAGACACATGTATGAATTCTTATTACTTCCAATTCTTAGGCACAGAAGCAGATAACATAAGAAACAGCCATACAAGTTTAAAGGAGGCTTCCTACACTTGCTTCCTGATGTATGACCTGCAGAGGAACAGCAAGACCCGGAGTAAAGGCGTGTGTCTGAGCCTAAGACTCGTGGTAGTTGCACTGACACTCGACTGCCCTTGTTATGTATGACCTGCAGAAAGGAACTAGCCAGACAAGGGTATAGCTGTGCCTAGAGCCAGGACTTGTGGTATTGGCTCTACACTGCCCTGGCTGTATGTACTGACCTCAGCAAGAACAGCCAGACCAGGGTAAATGGTGGTGCCTGAGCCAGAAAGACTTGATGGTATTGGCACTAACACTGCGCCAGTATGTATCGACCTGAGCAGAAAAATTAGTCCATGACCAGGGTAAAGGTGGATGATCCTGAGCCGAGACTCCGTGGTACTAGGCTCTACAAACTAGCCCCTGGTAATGGTATGACCTGCAGATCAGAAAGCACCAGTCCAACCAAGGTAAAAGGTGGTGTCTGATCCAGACTTGTAGTATTTGGCTCTAACTGGCCCTGTATTGTATGATTGCAGAAGAACAGTGCCAGACTCCTAGGTAAAGTGGTGCCTGATAGCCAGACCTTGTGCATTGGCTCTACAAAACTGCCCTGTATGTATCAATCTTCAGCAAAACGGCCAGACCGCAGGGTAAAGGTGGCTGCCTTGAACGCCAGACTTGTTGTATTGAGCTGTACACTGCCCTGTAATGTAATGAGCTGCCGAAGAAACAGCCAGTACCAGGTAAAGGTGGTGCCCTGAGCCAGACATGTGTACTTGGCTCTACACCTTGGGGGACTCGCCAGTATGTATTCGTGACCTGCAGAAGAAAAAACCAGACCAGCGGTAAAGGTTGGGCCTGAGCCAAGACTTGTGGCGTATTGGTCTATAACACTGCTGCTGTATGTATGACCTGCAGAAGAACAGCACGCGAGCGCTCGAGGTAAAGGTGGTACCTGAGCCAGACTGTGGTATTGGCTCTACACTACCCTGTATGTATGACCTGCAGACGAACAGCCAGACTAGGGTAAAGTGGTGCCTGAGCCAGACTTGTAGTATTGGCTCTAGACTGCCCTGTATGCATGACCTGCAGAAGAATAGCCAGACCAGGGTAAAAGTGGTGCCTGAGCCAGACTTGTGGTATTGGCTCTACACTGCACCTGTATGTATGACCTGCAGAAGAACAGCACGACCCGGTGAAGGGGGTGCCGAGCCAGACTTGTAGTATTGGCTCTACACTGCCCTGTATGTATGACCTGCAGAAGAACAGCCAGACCAGGGTAAAGGTGGTGCCTGAGCCAGACTTGTGGTATTGGCTCTACAAGCCCTGTATGTTACATCTGCAGAAGAACAGCCCGACCAGGGTAAAGGTGGTGCCTAAGCCAGACTTGTGGTATTGGCTCTACACTGCACCTGTATGTATGACCTGCAGAAGAACAGGTTCATACATTCTGGTGCATTCTACATTGTTTTAGAGCTATTTAGAACTGGCCTGTCAGCGCCAACGATCATACATGTCGCCCAATGCCACAAGAAAAAAATCTCTGAACCATATGGATAGGTAAAAGTATCAAAAAGTTATTCTCACATAAAGTGACGCATGTCAGGTATCAAAAATGGGGCTCTGTCAGGAAGGCCAAAACTGGCTGCGGCAGAAAGGGGTTAATTAATGCAAACAACTCTATTTTTCTCCTATCCATCCACAAACCATTGTTCCAATAGTCTTCTGGAGTATTCAGGTGATCTGTAGATAATGGCAGACAGGCAGTAACTTTTTCCAGCCTGATGAACATCAACAACTCTTCTTCTGAGGTCCTTAGAAATCTCCTTGGTTTGTCCCATGATGCAATTCCACAAACGTGTTGTGAAGTGAGATCCTTGTTCTTTAAATAAAACAGGTTGCCCACTCACACCTGATTGTCATCCTATTGATTGAAAACATCTGACTTTAATTCCACCTCTAAATTAGCTGCTAATCCTAAAGCTGGGTTCACATGTACATTTTTGTTGGGTTTTCTTTAATGCAGGTGGTTTTGTAACTAACACTGATATGGAACACAGGTGAATATAGGGTCAATTAAAAAAACACATGCATTTTTTAATTGCTGATGGTTTTGTTGCATTTTTAGCTGCAACTTGTGAACCCCCATAAAGGTTCACATATTTTTGCCCCTCACAGTTATGTGATATTGGGTAATTTTCCTCAATAAAAAAGTCAAAGCCTTATTTTTGACTGATTTGTCCGATTTGGTTTTCTATCTATCTATCCCTCTATCTATCTATCTATCTATCTATCTATCTATCTATCTATCTATCTATCTATCTATCTATCTATCTATCTATCTATCTATCTATCTATCTATCTAGTGCATCCATTTATAATATACGTCTTTATCCAGACAAAACACCATCTAAAATATTGTGCTGCTTTTATTAAGTTCATTTTATACTTAAATTTAAAAAAATACAGTAAATTACAGACCAGCACATTCGACATCGGATTTGTTTCAACATATTTTTTCATTTAACTGTGGATGGATAAAAAAACAATCTTCAACAGGACATTTATCAGATAAAAGTGAACAGACACTTCCAGGTATTCTGAAAATGTGAAGTATTCTATGGAATTTTCAGGTTTTACTTTTTCATTTTCCTCTGGGGTTAAATCACAGTTATTGTAATTATACAGTATTTGAAAAGCTTTTTGTGTGGGGCATTGCAGCTCAGCCCCATTTACTAGGATAGAGAGTTTCAGCAATACCAAACACATACCATGGACAGGTGTGGCGCTATTTTTTTTTAAGTGAAACAGCCATAGGCTATACAGCTTCTTTAATTTTTTAAGTGACCTTAAAAAGGTGCTCTGTTTCTGGTAATTTCTGAACAAATCATTTTAATATTTTGTTTTAATATTTAGTTTTCACGTATTTTCAAAGGCTATGGCCACACGGCAGTGGTAAAATGCTGGTCGAATTCTGATTAAGAATCCATACGGTATTTTATCATCTTTTCAATGGTTTTGGGGGACGGTTCTGTCCGCGGTTTGCGGATTCGCCCATCCCTCTTAACCATTGACTGGGTGGAAGATTGTGCATGTTCCGAGTTTTTCAGAATGCCGGCAGTGTGAAAATCTGTCCGGCTGAAAAGCCCTTCAGTCTAGACTACTAGTCGGATTTTCTATTAAAGTCTATGGGGATGGTTGTTTGTCGGTTTGCAGACAGTTTCCAAATCTGCAAACCATCTGAAAATCTGACAAAAAACCCAGGCCGCGTGGACTTACCTTGCCTTACCATTGTTAGAACTACATTGTGCTTTTATTTAATGTTAATAGCAAAAATGCATAAAACCAATACGAGGGGTGGCTATCCTCCTCTGTTTTCCACCTTGTTGTGTGATTGAGTTGAATGGGTGTGAATGGAATTTAAATCGCTTGTAAAAATGTTCAGATATACATCAAATTGAAACGGCTAGCTATTGTATGATGTTTAAGCGGAGGAAATATAACGTGCCTTTAATGCTCAGACAGAATATGGTATTGAACTCTGTATTTCTGACAAATGACTGTTGGATGTGCATGTATCTTTACAATGTTGAATAAAAAAAAAATGTTGGAAAAACTTTTTCAAAAACACACACTTTAAAAAAAAAAAACAACTATAATAATAGACATAGTATCTATGAGTGTTACCATGCATTTTTATGTAACAATAATAATGCCACATCAATTGTGATGACAGTAATAATTACTATACTGAATCTTACACATTTCTGTGTAAGATGTACTGCATGTTTAAATGTTGCAATTTGTCACTTTTCAGTGAAAAACAATGATTTTTATAAAATGAAAAAACTGGCGATTTAATATATATGCATGGCCAGGTAAGTCTCGAATCAGTTGTACATCCACCTACACATAGCAAAGCCCTGTGCTTGGAGTCCTATCCCCTCAGAACTGTGGCGCATCCTCTTGCCACCATACAATTTATTATTTTTGGACTCCTGGATTAGCTAATAAGACACATCAAACACACAATTATGCTTCAATGAATATCCATCCTTGAACATAATTTTGTTCTATTTAATCTAAACAGGTCCAAATTCTGTACTGATTAAATCTTTAATATATTTTTACAATAAGTAGCTTTCTTTCCACAGGATGGTTAGTGAGTAGTGTTGAGCGATTACGTTGGCCATCGAGATCGATCAATAGTCGATAGTCGACCATCATCGACAAGATAGTCGATAGTCGATAGTTGATTATGAGCGATGACCATTAAAGTCTATGGGAGAGCAACAACACCTTCATTCTTACACCCAAACAGGGCTGGAGAAGCTGGAATTAACATCCAAAACAGTCAAATGGATACGTGCTACATCTTAGGCAACACACTTAGGTTATAAAAGCCACAGAAAAAAAAAAGTCACAGACCATTCACTATCCCTGTCTTGTACCACAGCATGACCCACACCCACAAATTAAAAAGTGCCAGAAGGCAGTATGATTTGAACCATCATCTTACTTGAACTGGACATTGAAAATCCCTGTCCTGGAACGCAGCATGAGCCCCAAACATGCATGACCCACAAATTAAAAAAGTGCCGCCAAAAGGAGTCTTACAACCACCATTTAGTTGAACTGGACATTGACTATACCTGTCCTGGGCCACAGCATGAGCCCCAACCCTGCATGACCCCAGATTCAAAAGTGCCGGAAAAAGGAGTCTTTGAACCACCATTTTAGTTGAACTGGACATTGACTATATCTGTCCTGTACCGCAGAATGACCATTAAACCTGTCTGACCCACAGATTAAAAAGTGCCGGAAATAGGAGTCTTTCAACCACCATTTTAGTTTCACTGGACATATACTGTCCTGTCCTGGGTAGCGCTTGCCCCTCCGTATGAGTGCGGACCAATTGAGCTTCACTTGGAAATACTGGTGGTTAACGCTCCTGTTACACCCAGGTGCCCTTTTTCTTGGCATTCTTTTTCTCATTTTACTCAACGTGCTGGAGGAAATTGTCTCTGTACTTTGTTCTCTGTCCGTGCTCCATCTCCATGTCCTTGAATAACCTCTCTGGTCAAGTTTTCCTGTACCCCCCTTGCATTCAGGGGAAATTTTTTTTCCCAGCTTTTTTGTACATGAAGTTTTTTGTGTTTAATTCTAAAAACACATTTTTAAAATGGGAGGAAATCCCACCTTTTTTTTGTTTTCTTTTTTATTGTATTAAAGGGGTTGTCCAATACGGGGATTGAAAACTATGTTAAAACTTGAAAAACAAGTCATTTTGTAATAGTGTCCTTTAAAAACCAGTGTCCTACCATTCCTGTTTTGAAGCCCAAACCCCCTTGAGCCACCTTGACAATTGTGAAGACAAATGTTTTAGAAAACAACTTTTTTTTTAAAATAGAACCTGTAGTATTTGCTTTTTTTTTTTTTTCACATTTAAGTGCAAGGTCCCTCAATGAAAAGCTGGTCCCCCAAAAGTAAAAAAAAATGTTCTAAAATGTAATTCGGATAAATACAGGTTTTTTGGGCCCCTATCAATTACCTGTGTGACTACAAAATTGCGAAAATTAAATTTAAGTGAAAGGGTCCTCAAGAACAAAGCGTAGTGCGCCAAAAGTAAAAAAACACTATCTGTAATGTATTCGGATAATAAAAGTATTTTTTGGCACCTATCAATTCCCCTGGGGAACTACACAATTGTGGTTCAAATTTAATGCAAGGGGGGCTCTATCAACAAATCTGGACGGGCAAAATGCAAAAAAAACGTATCGGGGTAATGTTTTTTGGATAATAAAAGTATTTTTGGCACCTATCAATTCACCTGTGGAAAACTACAAAATTTTGGGGGTTTTAAATTTAACTGCAGGGGCTCTATCAACAAATCTGGATGGGAAAAAAGTGCAAAAAAACTATCTGTAATGTATTTGGATAATAAAAGGTTTTTTGGCACCTTTCAATTACCTTTTGGGGGACTCAAAATTGTGCTTTAAATTTTAAGTCAAGGGTAAAATGAAAAAACTTTGGGGCCCCCAAGCCCAAAAAACACGTATCTGAATTTTATTGGATAATACAAGGTATTTTTTGGCACCTAAAACCCTTGCTGACTAAAAAAAATTGCTGGTTCAAATTTTGAAAGGTGTTTTATGAACAAAGGTGGAATGGGAAAAATTAAAAATGAACCCCTTCTGAAATGTATACAAAATTTTAAAGTGGAGTTTTGCCCTAAAAGAGCCTGCATTACTAGAAAAGATGTGTACCAATATAAGTTCAGGCGCCCAAATAAAGGAATATTTAAATGAAAATGTTAATAATAAAGTTTTGCAGTGCAATGTCTACACTAAGTTTGTGAACTTTATCCAGTATTCTTTATGGGAATTGTCTGTGTTCCCCCCGGGGGGGCCCCCCCTCCGCTCCCCCCCGTGACTTTACAGCGGTGATGCTCCTTTAAAAATTCTTACCTAAACTAAATTTTCCAATCTCTAATCTAACAAATTGTAAGGATACGTAACAGTAGGCTTTCTCGTGAAGAAATAAAAAATTTTCCCTGAGCTTTTTGGCCCAAAAGCAGAGCCCCGGTCCTTCTTGAGACGCTGAGAGCACTGACTAAAAGGGGGGGTGTTCTATGTAAAAACGGGGTCTGTGATTTTTCCACCCAAATTGCAACCTCACATCCCAGCCCCTGACTCGCCCAAACACTCACCCTGCTCTTTTTCGTAAGCTATTTGCTGGCCGCCAAAAGCAGGAAGCGCCGAAAATGGCGCGATCTTAAAGATGATCCCAAGATTTTAACCTAAATTATCGCATGATCAAAAAAATTTCAAATAAACTAAAAAAACTGTGCCGATTTTTAACTTTGTGATATAATGCTCAACACTATTTGAGTCAAAAATTGCCAGTTTAGAAAAAAAAAGGCACCCATTTAAGTGCAGTTCAGCCCCATTCACTTTAATGGAGCTGAGCTGTAATACTAGACCTAACCCATCAATGGATGTGGTGCTGTTTTTACAACAAATGAGCCATGTTTTTCTAGTCATGTACAGCCCCTTTAAATGATATAATTTTTTTCCGCTTGCAAACCCCCCTAAGGGAGGGGTTACATATTGTGACATGGGGTATTTGGGCACTGTATGAATTCCAATGCGTACTTTTTTTTTTTCTTGGCGCCCAAAACTCCAGTTCCCAAAGGTTGAAAAGACAGTATAGATTTTTGGGCAATTTCATGGCTTAATGCGCCCCAAATTTTTATGGGATAGAGTGTAAAGTGCCAAAAAATTTGTTATTCTACACTCTCAGAAATTTATAAACCGAGCATTGAAACATTAAAAAGGGGGGACATATATGAATTCGAAAGGTACTTTTTTTTTTTGGGTGCCCAAAACCACATTTCTAAAAGCTATAGAAAGGTGAATTGAAAGATTTTTTGGGTTTTGGCTTATGGCCAAGTTTGGCGCATTTCACCTTGCCCATACAAAATTTGGGAATTTAAATCTATGTAATGCGCCAAAATCTTCATACTGGTTTCTACATCTGGAAACTGAAAGGTTTGGCGGCAAGTAAAAAAAATAGCATTCGAAAATTTATACAGTCCCCATTGTTCTCAATTATTAAACAGTATGCAGAAAACTCCCTGTAGTAGTGGTTACACACAGATAAATGTTTTAGGCTGGGTTCATATAACATTCGTATTTGTTTTCAGCACAGAAAGCGTGTACGTTTTAAAAATAGAGCAAATGTATTCCAAATAAAACTACATTTGCTCTGCTGTTCCATATGGATCCACTTTTTTCATGTATCTTGAAAGATACCCATAATGGAGGTCCCGCTACAATATGTGCACATACAGTGCTAATAATATTTTGTGGTAAAGTGATCCATTATTTAGTTCTGTGTTGGACCAGTTCCTAACCAACAAGTAATGTATCTTCATATCTTCTGGGAGCTTTTTTTCACCCCTCGGCTTGTGTTTTGCCTTTTTCCCCTAGATTTTGTTTCCCCTTTTGCAGTTTGTAGAATCCATTAACATATCTGGAAGTTTCCACAGTATCGTGTTCTTCCATCTCACTTCCAAGCAAAGCATATTTTGTCTGGCTGAGGCTCTTGTCTGACATGTCATCATACCAGGCGTTCGTTGAGGGCCAAAGCTCGCCTCGGCTTTGTGAAATGAATTCCTCCTAAATTCTACCAGCTAAATGCTGAAGCTTGACTTGTACTGTAATTCCTGAAATGAAAGTGCCTTGGTCCATACAACAACTCAACCACCCTTCCTCCACAGCCATAGGTTTTGTGCAATGCTATAAAAACTGTGGCTGTGGAAGACGGGTAGGCCACAGGTGGACCCTCTTGCCTTCAGATTAGTTTACCATCAAGGTATTGAGGTCCATACAAACATTTCAGTTGGGTTCTCCTTCAGTGACCCATAAAGGTTAGGGGAAATGGGTCCCATAAATTTTACTTCAAACAGTCCCCACCATTTCAGAAAGGTAATCAAGGCTGACAAAGAAAGTAGGATCACAGCGCTCTGTTCAGAAAAGGTATTGGGCTTTATTCAGGGTAATTATCACTGAGTAACCAAGCAGTCCAGAACAAGCACAGATTTACCCTTTTTGGTCATGCTAGTCGCAATGTGAAAATTTAAACCGGGCCTTTTTTTTTGGGGTTTATGGTTTCTTCTCCAAAAAATCCGATAGCTCCATATAAAAAAACACCCCCCAAGGAATTCCCCCATGGGGAGGGGTTTTTTTTGCCTCTATCTTTTTTTAGCATTGTGACAATTTCTCTTCCACTATTCAGTTAGAATTTAGGGAGACACAGGGGTTTTGCTAGGGTCCTAAAAGATTCAGGGCACGGGCCCCTCTGTGTTATATTTTTTCTTAATAAGGCTGGGTTCACACAGCATTTTTTTATGGCACATGGTTAACTGCGGCACCTATATTTATAGATAAAGAAATATACAATGTCTACACTGTAAAATGAAAACACTGAAAAATTTGCTTACCGTATATACTCGAGTATAAGCGGAGTTTTTTCAGCACAAAAAATGTGCTGCAAAAACCCTCCTCGACTTATACTCGAGTTACTGTCAGCACTCGGGCGCTGCGATGGCCCGTGCGCCGGCAGGGACACTTCAGTTATACGCGACTCCTCAGGGAGCGCATATAACTGAATGCCGAGTACCTGACAGCGTCCAGGCACTGCGGTGGCCCGTGCGCTATCAGCGATCTCCTCCCATGTGTGCGACTCCTCCGGAGCGCATACAGGTGAAGAGATAGCACTGCGGAGCGGCTGTCCGGAGTTTCCGGCACAGGCAGTGTGTGTCATCACGTTGCGTGCGCGGCCTGATGACATCACCCGCCTGTGCCGAGAAGACCAAGGAGAGCACCCGGGAGACGGAGCAGCGGGGAGCCAGGTAAGTGGGTTTTTTTTGTTTTAAAACCCTACCTATACCTGCCTATACCCTACCTATACCCTGCCTATAACCTGTCTAGGGGACCTAGACCTGCCTATAAGGAATTATACCTGCCTATACCCTGCCTATACTTGCCAATACCCTGCCTATACCTGCCTATACCCTGCCTATTAACCCTTGGGCCTATACCTACTTGCCTATAGCCATGCCCCCAGGGGGACCTATACCTGCATCCTGAGGGGAACTTATACCTGCCTATACCCATACCTGGGAATGGGGCTTCCTGCCTATACCTTGCCTATAGCCTTGCTGCCTAGGGGACCTATACCTGCCTATACCTGCTATAGCCTGCCTAGGGGGACCTATACCTGCCTATAGCCTGCCTAGGGGGACCTTTTTACCTTTCCTATACCCTGCCTAGGGGGACCTATACCTGGCCCATACCTGCCTATGGGACCTATACCTGCCTATAACCTGCCTATGGGGGCAATTATCTGCCTATAACCTGCCTATGAGAACCTATATCTGCATATAACGACCTATACCTGCCTATAACCTGCCTATGGGGACATATAGCTACCTATACCAGCCTATAACCTGCCTATGGAGGACATTAAACTGAAACTGCCTATGGGACATCTGCCTCCCCTAATCTGCCTATGGGGGACATTAAATTGCCTATACCAGCCTATATCTGCCTGTGGGGGACATTAAACTGCCTATACCTGCCTATGTCATTTTATTGGTATCTATTTTTAAAATTCACCATTAGCCGCTGCGTTTTCCACCCTAGTCTTATACTCGAGTCAATAAGCTTTCCCGGTTTTTTGTGGCAAAAGTAGGTGCCTCGGCTTATACTCGGGTCGGCTTATACTCGAGTATATATGGTATTTTAATAGCCTTATCTATATATTCTAGTTTAATAACTACTGAATGATAGTCATGCAGTTACCAAATAATATACCTATACATGGAGCAAATATCTCAGAATACATACTACTATCATACTGTTACTATACTGACCATTGTCGCAAGACCAATAGTACCTATAATACCACTACATAAGGATCAGATATAACTGCCATACCATGACCGCCACATAGTGACCACCAGTGTACATAGGTTCTACAGTCATGTAAGTAATTACATTGAGTTTACATTTAGTTACTCACAGGTGACGTTATTTCATATCAAAGTCATTATCTTTCCCTTTTCTTCTCCATCCATCCCAGATCTTCTCCCGACGTCTCTGCAGAATTTACAACACCAACATCTTAAACGTCTCATTTTTCCAGCACATACCTACCCGTGTGCCATTCTATACAAAATCCCCATCCATAGCACCCTAAATAGTAATAATAAACCGCATATGTCTCAAATAGTAATAGTATCCCAAAGGCAGTAAAAGTGCCCTCGACTGCTAAAAAGGCCTCCTGTTTGTGCACCCAGATTTATTCTTCTTTTGTATCTATATATTGTACTGTAGGTAAACACCCAATACGGTAGGTAGATACACCACAAATTATGTAGGCAAATAGGTAGACCCCAATTAGGCAGGCCCCCTCATTAGATAGGTTGCCTCCCCCACAATGGCACATAAAGCACCCATTAGGTAGGTATATGGCCTCACAATTAAGTAGGACCCTCATTAGGTAGGCATATAGGCTCCCATTAAGTTAGGTCAGTTTATAGGCTACCCATTTGGTATGTAAATACATAGACCCTTCAAAAAGTCAGTAAATCTATGGGACCCTTATTGGTTAGGCAGGTAAATAGGACCATGTTAGGTAGGTAAGTATATAAGCCCCTCAAAAGTTAGGTATATTAGCCCCGCATTTGGCAGGTAAATATGTAGGTCCCCCCTTTAGGTAGGTAGCTAGATATATAGGCCCCCTGTTAGGAAGGTTACCACATAGGTATTTGATGAGGTAGATACCGTGTTTCCCCGATAGTAAGACACCCCCGATAGTAAGACGTAGCGGTGTCTTAGGGAGGTCGCCCAATGTAAGACTTTACCCCGAAAGTAAGACGTAGCGGCTGTCCGGAGCTCTCGGCACAGGCAGCGTGTGTCATCACGCTGCGTGCCGGGCCTGATTACGTTCACTGCCTGTGCCGGGAAGAGCGCGTGGGAGGCCGGAGCAGCGAGGAGGCGACGCGGCGCGGGAGACGGGAGCAGCGGGGAGCCAGGTAAGTGTTTTTCTGCTACAGCTGGCCCTATACCTGTCTACAGGCCCTTATACCTGCCTACAGCTGGCCCTATACCTGCCTACAGCTGGCCCTATACCTGTCTACAGCTGGCCCTATACCCGCCTAAGCTGGCCCTATATCTGCCTACAGCTGCCCTATACCTGTCATACAGCTGGCCTATACCTGCTACAGCTGGCCCTATATCTGCCTACAGCTGGCCGCTATACCAGCCTACAGCTGGCCCCTATATCTGCCTACAGCTGGCCCTATACCTGTCGTACAGCTGGCTCTATACCTGCCTCAGCTGGCCCTATACCTGCTTACAGCTTGCCCTGATACCTGCCTACAGCTGGCCCTATACCTGCCTACAGGTGCCCTATACCTGCCTCACAGCTGGCCAAACCACTACAAACAGCTTGGCCCTATACCTGCCCTATATAAGACATACCCCGAAAGTAAGACATAGTGGGACTTTTGGGAGTAAAAGATGTTAGACGCTGACTTACTTTCGGGGAAACATGGTAATATTTATAGTCCCCATTGTTAGGTAGATATATAGGTCCCCCATAGGTAAGCAAGTATGATTACTGTTAGGTAAATAAACAGCCCTATTTTAGTATATAGGCTGTTTGTAAGGTAGGTAATACAGCACCTTCTTAGGTAATAGGATGTTGTTTGATAGGTATACAGCGAACCTGCTAGTAATATAGCCCCATATTTGGTATACAAACTCTTAGCTAGATATCAGGCCCCCTATTAAAGTTATAAAAAATATAGGCTGAAGTTAGGTATGGTATACTGCAGCCCTACTTAAGTATAAAGCCCCATATTAGGAATATAAAGCTGTCTGCTAGCTAGGTATATAGCCCCTATTAAGTATAATAGGCTGCAGTTAGTATATATATATTATATATATAAATATAATTACTATATTATATATATATATATTATTATACACTCTCATGTGTATAACATCTTATGTCCTAATTAGTTAGTTAAACTGCCGAAATCTTACTTGTTAAGCAAGTACAGAAAGAAAAAAAAACACTTACATGTTTCCGGCGCCGTCCCAGCCAGCTGGGTCTTCAGCTTCCATCCTTTGCGGGCGACATGATACGCTGACGTCATCGCGGCGGAGCACGATGATGTCACTATACAGCGCCGCGTACTGTCTTTTGCCCAGATGCGGTCTCCTGAAGCCAATGGGACTGCAGGAGTAAACAGCAGTACGGAGAGCTGGCGGCTCTCTCTACCGCTGTTGCTTTAATTGTATGACGATCTAGAAACTGTTGAACTATAGCACCGGACTTGGAGCCCAGCAGGGTATTTAGCGGTACCCTGGTGGACAGTCCAGCTGGCGCGACAGGATTACGGTGGCAAACGTCCTTATCCCATTCGTGGCACAGGACCCCCAAATAAAAAGGCCTAGGGACCCACGGGAACAGTAGAAAATGGGCCAAAAATTAAATTGTGCAAAGTGTATAATCCCGAATCTATAAAGGGGGGTTTTTTTTGCGTTCAAAAAGGTGTCAAAGTTCATTGCCCTCGCCAAAAGTTTTTGGCGCATTAGGAACTTAGGCGCATTAGTAATCACCTAACTTTTATAAAGATAGATAGGCGGAAAAAAAAGAGCTTAAATAGCATGGGTTAATAAAACATGGTACTGACCCCTC
This sequence comes from Phyllomedusa bahiana, assembly GCA_025379985.1. Lineage (NCBI taxonomy): Eukaryota > Metazoa > Chordata > Amphibia > Anura > Hylidae > Phyllomedusa > Phyllomedusa bahiana. The sequence continues at coordinate 216,676 of JAODAL010001408.1, forward strand.
TTAAAGGGACCACGGGCCGCAATACCTGTGCTGTCGGCCCTTGCGTAGTAAATAAAGGGTGAGAGCAGAAAAAAAAAAAATTTTCAAATTTAATTTAGTAAAAAAAAAAAAATCTGAACATCATCATTTTGGGATTTTTTAAAATTTTGTTTTAGATTCTATTAATTTTTTAAAAACATTTTAAAGGAGATATTTTTTTTAAATTTTTGGGGTATTAGATATTTTTTTTAATAATTTTTTATTAACAATTTTTATTAAATTTAAATAATTAATTTTATATATTTGATAAATTTATAAATTCCCTTTTTATTATTATACTGCTGAAGGAGAAATAAGGGAAATTTTTTTTCTCTAAGGCAAACCCGCTCCACTTTGACTCTTCAGGGTCAGGCAACCACATTTATACGGGTCTCCTGTTTGAGAGTAATACACTATTTTCCAACCCAATTTATAATTTTTAATATTAAGATGGTGCGACGCCCCCCAAAAGCCCCCTCAGCTAGGCGCATAACCCAAAGCCAATACACCTAACAATTCTTTGGCACATTTTTTTAAAAAAACACCTTTACGCCAAAAAAGGGTGAAAAACCCTTTGATACATGTCGCCCTTAGTGTTTGGAGACTTATTTTCAGATAATGGTCCATAAAGAAAAAAAAAGAGTAAGCAAATTAGCTCTCCTCCAGAAGGAGAAAAACAATGAGCAGATTTATCAATAGCGTCTGACTCTTAGACAACCTAAAGTTAGATCAGACAATCTTACAATGCAGCACATGTATCACAGTATTGATAAATCTGGGCCGCGGGTTTTAAACTGCCTAGCTAATTTTTGAAACACCATAAGTTGGGGCTTACTTTTATGCCAAAACCGCGAAAAACCCCCCCTGGCGAATTTTTGGGCTTTTAAAGCCATGCTCCCTTTCCCCCAAAACCCCGCCCCTTTTAGAGGCCAAAACCCCTTTATGGGACAGGCGCAGAACCCTCTAAACCCTGCCCCAAAAAACCACATAAAAATTGTGGCGAAAAGCTTGTAAGAAAAAATTTTTTTGGGGGAAAATTTGACCCCGAATTTCCTTTGATAAATCTCCCCAAAAGTTCTAAAAGGGTAAGTAAAACTTCATTCTGGGGAATTAAAAATTTGCATTCTTTTTTTACCCATGGAACATTCCCCAGAAAAAAAACACCAAGGGGGTTCTTTTCAAAAAAGAAACATTTTGCTTTTAAAAAAGGTTTTTAACTTTAAATTTTAAAAGGGTTTCTTCAAATAAGGGGACAGTAAAACAAGAAACCTTTGCAATTGGATGTCATTTGTAAAGCTTGTTTTTTTCACGGTTTTCCCTTTTTTTTTCACTTTGTGTAAACACTTTTCCCCAGTGCCGGTCCGATCCCACCTTCCTTTCATTTCTTTGGGCTAAAAGCTCTACTAATTTACATTCTGCCGGGGCCCCCGGTCGTATTCACGGGAGCATGCATTCCTCCCTTTCCCCTCACTCAAAATAAGGGATGGGCAAAAATTTCACTCTGCACAGCCAGCAGCTCCCCCCGAAACACTGCAGCTGCTTCAAAATTCAAAAACCAGAATTTTTTTTCTGGGTTCCCCAAATTTCCCCTGAAAATTTTAAACATAAAAGGGAGACAGACCCATGCTGCTTTTATGATTTAAAAATAAAAAATTTTTTTCAACTGAAACAAACCTCCAGCTGGGGAGGGGAAGAAAGCCCATTCAGTGTTTCCTGTGTTCAAAGAAGACTATCTAGACTCAATGCAGGCCGGGGTTTATGAAAAACAAACATTTTTTAAAAAAATAAAAACTGCGAGGGAGGGGAAAACGACAAAGTAAAAAGTGGACTCAAACAAGGGGGGGGGAAAGAAACACACTGACTCGGGAGCGAGCATAAAACAGAAAGGGGGGTGTTTCACCCCCCTTCAGTAAGAAACCCCAAAATAAGGGGGGGAAGAAAAAAACCCCCGGGGTTTTGGAATACTGAGAAGCTAAAGTAAAAGGGAAAACCACAAAAACGATGAAGTATACTTTCCCCTTTAAGCCTCATCAAGTCCGCATAGTAAAGACAATATATGCTTCTATGGCCCCATTCATATCATTTTTATGTTATCCATAAGGATACCATGATAGAGCTATAGGAATCTATAGGAAATTTTCCAAAATGTACTGTGTTCTCTATTTCCTGAATGCATATGCTTTATGTGCCAGACACAAAGCAAGGTTTTTCCAAAATATTTGGTTTTAGGTTTTGAACAACAGTAAATCCCCAAAATTTTTAAAATAAAGGGTTTTTTCCCCAAAAATTCATAAGGCCCTTCTATGGTATCTGTCAGGATATTTTTTCCCCTCTGAATTTAAAAACCCTGAAAAAGGACCAAAGGGCATGCCAGATGGCACAGGGAAATTTGGCCCCCCTTTTTTTTTTTTTATTCTGTTTTTCGGGTTTTTCTTTACTGCCCCGAAAAACCGGGCCAAAAAATGGCAAAAACCGGGGTCCTATGGAAAAACCCCGGGAGTTTTCCCCCCCTGCACTGGGGTTTTCCGCTGGGGGTTTTTCCTCCCAAGGGCCCCCCGCAAACCCTTTTTCAAAAAACATTCTTTCCCTCCGGTTTTTGGGTGGAATATGTTCAAGTGAATGTGAAGGTGGAGGGCCCTCGCGGGAAAAAGCCATCCAAACCCCAGCCGATGCACGGCACACAAAAAGGGGCAAATACCGGGAGAAAAAACCCACCGGGATTTGTCCCCTTGCCGTTGGGGGCAGCCCCCTTTTGGGCCCCGTTCCCCACGGCTTAATTTTGGACGGATTTGCCCACGGATTGACAAACGTCAATCCGTCGGCAAATCCGTCCGAAAAAAATCACGCCCATTTTCAAATTTATTTCAATAGAAAATACGGCTCGTCTTCACAAAGACGCAAAATTCCGTTTCCCGGGTTGCCGCCCGGGATTGACGACGGCAATCCGGATTGGGAAAAAAAATTGACATGTCAATTAATTTCCCCGGGCGGGAAACACCACCAACCAAAGATTGGAGATTGGGGAAACCCTCGGGAAAATCATTTTCAAAAACGTGCCACACTTTTGTTTCACTTATTTGCAACTGAAATTTTTTAAATGATTTCAGAACGTAGTTACATCGGAACACCGTTGTAAATACGTTCTGAAATAAGCCGTGTGAACGAGGCCTTAAGATGATGTAAATGGAGTCTAAAGATGGAGTGCGACTGAGTGCAATGCTATATGTAAGTGCATTACTATGAATGTTATTACTATAACAATAATATACTTTTTCTAAATCTTTGAGTGCATTTCCTAATGATCTATTTATGAGGGAATCTCTATTAAGAGATGTTTTTTTTAGCAAACTATCATTATGACTCATCGCCCCAATGTGTTCTCTGTGGGATTTCGATGACTATATGTTACCACAGAGCCATTTGTTCTGTGTGATCAGGACGCTCCCTTGTTTGTGTACTGATAACAATGGCCGATACTTTTTACATTTATGACATTGCTAGAAATAAAATAGATCAAATATATAACAAGTCATGTGCACTTCTGCTTTTTCCCACGTATAAACATGAAGTATTGAGAATTGTCTTTTTACCTGAATTATCATTTCCTATTATCCCATGTAGAGATATGAAGCCACATTTCTATTTGTGTTTTCCTGATTACATAGAGGTATTTGTGTGTCATACAGATCAGGCTAGATGTGAACATTAGCATTAACTTTTTTATGAAAGCAAATAATTAGGTTGATTTTTTGAAAAATGGTGCAATTTTTTTTACGTACATCATATTTACAGGCTGGCTTGGGGTCAGTAGGTGGAGTTGAATATCACTGAACAGTATATTCAGTTGATAACTGAAATACTGTAGGTACCCAAATTAAAGAGGTCATCCAATCCAGTCCGCACTCGCCTCAGCCAAACAGAACTATTTCACCACTCTCATATCCTCCCTGTCCCACAACCCCAGACAATTATTCAAAACCTTCAACTCTCTTCTCCGTCCACCAACACCTCCTCCCCCATCCCTCCTTTCAGCAGATGACTTTGCCATTCACTTCCTCCAGAAGATCAAACTCATCAGAGAAAGCTTCAGCCCGCAGTCCCCACCACCCTCCCTTACTCTTGCAAACTGCTCTTCCCCCTTAACTTGCTTCCCCATGGTCACTCATGACAAGCTCTCCTCCTTATTGTCCAAATCCAACCTCACTACCTGTAGTCTTGACCCACTGCCATCCCACCTCATCCCAGACCTCAGTGCTTCTATCATCCCAGCACTCACCCATCTCTTCAACCTATCAGTAACCTCTGGCATCTTCCCTTCTGCCTTTAAACATGCTACTATCACTCCAATCCTAAAAAAAACAACCCTTGACCCCTCTTCTCTGTCCAACTATCGCCCCATCTCACTGCTCCCTTTTGCTTCTAAACTCCTCGAGCAGCACGTCTACCTTCAACTGTCCTCCCACCTCTCCTCCAACTCTCTTCTTGACCCACTACAATCTGGTTTTCGACCCCACCACTCTACCGAAACTGCCCTAACCAAAAGTCACTAATGACTAGTAACTGCTAAAGCCTCATGCCAACTACTCTGTGCTTCCTCCTGACCTGTTTCCTCTGCCTTTGACACTGTCGACATTCCCTCCTGCCCTACATATCCTTCCTCGCCTCGGCATCACAGACTCTGCCCTTCCTGGGATCTCCTCATACCTCACTTGATCGACCTTTCCAGCGTCTCTCATTTCTTGCTCACCTCCTCCCCCGGCCTTCTTGTCGGTGGTCCCCCAAGGGTCAGTCCTGGGGTTTCCACTACTCTACTCTATCTACACCTTGGCCTGGTCAGCTCATAGCATCACATGGCTTTCATTACCACTGTATGCTGATGATACCCCAACTCTACATCTCTGGCCCAAGATGTCACTTCTCTACTCTCTCCGGATCCCTGACTCCCGTCTATCCTCCATTCCTCCTTCTTCTCATCACTGTCTCCTAAAACTAAATGTAGAGAAAACAGAACCTCATCATCTTTCCACCATCCAACTCTACCCCTTGCCCATCCTTATCTCTCTATTACAGTCATCGGCTCTACACTTTTCAACGGTCCACAAGTCCGTGTCTCTTGGGGTAATCCTAGACTCTGTTTATCTTTAAACCACACATCCAAACCCTCACCTGCTGCCTGCCGCCTCCACTCTGAAAAACATCTCTCGACATCCGCTAGTTCCTCGGCTGTTGACACTACAAAAACTGCATGGCCTGGTCATGCCCCTTGTCATTCCCGCCTCATAGGACTACTGCAACATTCTTCTCAGTGGCCTCCCAGCTAGCACCTCGCTCCCCTCCAATCCATCCTTAACTATGCTGCCGTCTTATCCACCTCTCTCCTCGCTACTCCTCTGCCTCTCCCACTTGCCAATCTCATTCACTGGATTCCAGTTGCCAGCGATTCATTTTCAAGCTACTATCCATGACCTACAAGGCTCTCCATGACACTCTCCCCTCCATACATCTCTGCCCTAATTCCCAAATTCTCCCCCCACGCACTCCTACGCTCCTCACAGGACCTTCTCCTCTGTTTCCCCTTATCAGCTCCTCACACAACATCTCCAAGACTTCTCCCGTGCTTCACCACACTCTGGTAATCTCCTGCCCAACACATCAGACTCTCCTCCACTTTTCACCAGATTCAAAAGCAACTGAAAACCATATCTTCAGGCTTGCTGATAACCTTTCAACTAAACTTGTCACTACTTCCTCCTCAGACTGTTGCCCTCACCTCCTGTCTTTTCCACCTCCTTGTAGATTGTTAAAGCCCTCGCGGGCAGGACCTGTTCCTTCTTTTCGAGCCAATCCCCGTTCATTATCCCTTATCACTGAACTCGTTTTTTGACTTATGTAATGTATGTAACCCCATGAATGTAACAGCGCCATGGAATCAATGGCGTTTAAAATAATATAAAAATAATAATAATAATAATAATAATCCAATAAAAAAAGTAGTACAAAAAAAAAAAAATATCTCTCATTAAGTGAAGCATTTTTGTAATATATTTTTCTTACAGATCTACATCACATATTTGATGCCAGGAAGATAGCTAATTCTGTGACTTGACACACAGGAAACAGCTCTGTGCCAAACCCAGAAGATCGTGCCCAAAAGCTTTTGCCTTTTTTCAGGGAAGATTTTGAAGCCACACCCATCTAGTCCCCACTCCCAAAGCTTTCAGCAGTGTTTGGGTCCATTTTGGGTCTGAAACACGGATCCATCTAAAAGACACCATAATAATAATAATAATCAGCCGCCTCCTATGTGGCCATACTCACTGTGTGCACCTGCTACATAGCTCCTTACTGACAATAGGACTTGTACATCTATTGTAAGTAAGGGGTCAACAGACGAGTGCTGGATTACATTTCTGGACCTCTGAGAAAGCTACTTGCCAAAGCTTGTGCTGAGCACGCTATACTTTACTTTGCTCCCCCCCTCTTTTCACCTATTTTATATAGCTGGGGTATAATCATTAATTATGCAATTATGATTTTTGTGTTATATCGTATGTGTATTTCGATAACATTAGGCTTATGGGTTTAGTTACAGCATTCGCTTCTCGTCCCTACTCCCACTTTTATATGTCATTGTCTTTATGTTTGTTTTTATTACCCAATAAAGATTGTTTATTTTTGTAAAACTTTTTCATTTGAGTGCTCCTTTTTTGTGTGTAGGTTTTCACTCAGTGGGGAACACCGTTACTTCAGCAGCACTGGAGTGCCAGGGGCAGGAGAGACGGGTATCAGGTATATTTTAATTTTATGATGCTCCCAGCCAGCACCAAGTTTCTGAAAATCTCATAATAAGTCTTGACTATGGTAACTCCTTGCTTCTCCTTCTCCCTCTCTGCAAACTCTACCTCTCCAATCTGTCTGAATGCAGCAGCCAGGTCATCTTTTTATTTCTTTCCAGCCGCTATACTGATTGCCTCTATCCTGTGTCAGTCACTGACTGGTTGCCCATTCAGTATAGAATTCAACATAAACTCAAACTCTCCCCCATTAAAGCTCTCCACAGCGCTGCTACCCACCTACATCTCCTCCCTCATATCTGTTACCACCCTACCCGCTCTCTCCGCTCTGCTGATGATATCAGATTGCATTCCTCAATCATCCGAACCTCCCATGCACGTCTCCAACGAGGGCCCTGAGACTACATCTTCTCACTCTGGCCTACAAGAATCCCTAATGGCAATACATGCCAACTCTCCCGCTTTTGGCGGGGGGGTCCCGCTTATGGGGGTCCCCCCCCCCCCCTCCCGGCAGAGTTGTTTAGCGAACCTACTGCCGCCAGCAGGCAGCGGGGGTTTCTTTAAATGCCGCGGCGACAGAAGTAGCGATAGAGCGCATACTCTGCACCGCCGGCCGTTCCACAGGCGGGTGAAGCTGGCCTCGCTCACTGTTCGGCGAGTTCTCACATGATTGTGTGGCAGCAGCCGCCAAAGTCAGTCAGCAGTACAGGGAGAAGGCAGGAGGGATCGATCCCTTCTCCCTTCTCCCCCTGTATGTACAGCGGCCGGGCCGGTTGTGCGCTGGTACATACACCTCAGTGTCGCAGGGGGAGTGACGCAGGCTGCACTCACTCCCCCTGCGACGTGGACTACTCAGTCGGCCGAGAGATGTCGGAGCTGGGGGCCTGGGAGGTAAGTGGTTTTAAATATTTTTTTTTATTAGTTATAGGGGGGCTACTGCTCAATGGGGGGGGGGTCTACTGGCAACAGAGGGGGCACTACCTGGCACAGGGGGGGGGTCCCCTGGCAAAAGGGGGCACTACTCTACAATGGGGGGGTTACCTGGCAACAGGGGGGGTCTCCCTGGCAACAGGGGGGGCATACCGGCTACAATGGGGGGGTCTCCTGGCAACAGGGGGGGTCTACCTGGCAACGGAGGGGGCACTCCTGGCACGGGGGGGGTCTACCTGGAAAACAGAGGGGCCACCTGGCTACAATGGGGGGGGCTACCTGTAACAAAGGGGGCACTACTGGCTACAAGGGGGGGGGTTTCCCTGGAAAACAGAGGGGGCACTACCGGGTAAAAAAGGGGGCATCTCCCTTTGGCAACAGGGGGGACTACCGGGCTAAAAAGGGGGCACTACCTGGTAACAAAGGGGGTATTCCGGGCAAACAAAGGGGGATCTACCCTGGCTAAAAAAAGGGGGCATCTCCCGGGCAAACAAAGGGGGGCATCTCCCGGGCTAAAAATTTGGCTCTCCCTGGCTAAGAGGGGGTCTCCCTGGTGAAGAGGGGGATCTCCCGGGCTGCAAGGGGGATCTATGGCTAAAAGGGGGGGCATCTATTTGGCTAAAAGGGGGGCATTATCCCTTGGGGGCACTCCCTGGTTATGGGGGGGCTACTACCTGGTAAAAGGGCTTTACCTGGTTTTTTTCCCAAAAGCCTTTTATGCGTTAGGGATTTGGTGTGGCTTTTGAAGGGGTGGACACGGACAAGTGGGGTGCCATGCGTGTCCCCCGCGCCGCCTTACATTCTCTGCTTTTTTCATTTTTAAAAATTGGCAACTATGTAATGGCTAACCCCCCCCACCCCCTCTTTAACGCACTCATTTTTTAGCACTTATCTGTTATTAATGTACTGTGGGTGGCGGTCCATCCGAATTCTCATAAAACAACCCCATTTTTATGTCACATGGCGAACCCTTTTAAACTAAAATCTTACCCTTTGTTGACCCACACCCCAAGCTCTTGTGAGCAGGACCCTCACACCTTGTGTTTATTTGAAGTAGCTTTTCTTGTGCAATGTATTCTTTTTTTCTGTACCTAACCCCCAAATTGTAAAGTCTGCGAAAATGTGGCGCTATATAAATAAAGGTTATTATTATTATTATAATACCCCTTTAACATAGAGCAGCAGTTTTTTTTCCCCCTGAGCTGACCTTTCTACTTTAAGTAGGACCAGAAGTCTCAAGCATAGCCCACCATTTTGGAATTCCAATATCTTCTAGTCACGTAGCAACCCACATGTGTACAAGACCTAATGATCCACTGAGAAACTTAAAAAACAAGTTTTCTTTTGTTAGGAGCTAAAAACATACTCCACCAAAAATTAAAGCTGTCAGTCTCCAGTCCGTCCGTTACCACTGTCCTGGGGCCATGCATCTTAATGATATAGCAACAAGCAGAAAAAAAGAACTAAAAACTGGCAGCAAAAGTGTTAAGGAGCTCACTTGTTTGTCTGTGTTTGTTACATAAGCCTAGCTGAGGTTACACATTCCCAAATACACACCACATGTACCCAGCACAGGCTAAATTCCATGTCCCCATTGTTTTTCACGCATGCTGTAAGAGACATGTTGGGTCATGTAACACAGGTAAATATGTATGGCATGCCGTAATGTAGGCATGAAGCTGGAGGAGAAGGCAGCTGTAACCTCTTTGTAATAGATGTCAGTCAATCACAGTGAATATCAGCTAGGTGAGATCAAGGGCTTTTCAGAAAATCAGCAATAAGTAATATCCATGTCAAACTGAAGAAGGGCTTTTAAAAATGTGCATGACAAAATAAACTTTAGACAAGCCGTAATGTAATGGACCTATAGAGAAACACAAGCCGTGCACCATCATAGGGCGCAGGAACCAAGACATCCAAAAATACTCCACTTATAACCAAACCATACGTCAAATTTTAGAAATACCTTTTGAGACATGTAAGAGGCTGTTTAGATCATGTCAATGATAACTGCTTAGCGTGTATGTCAGGAGAAGCTCTCAGTGAATACATAACCTGATTCATATGGCTCGATTTGCACAATGGAGTCCAAAAGAGTATCCTTTTGGCCTTCATTGGAACAGCTTTTGACTGTATTCTGCAAACAAATCCAGCAGACTATGCTATTTCATAGAACAATAGACAGTCAAAAGTATACCATATTTTTCAGACTATAAGACACACTGGACCATAAAAGGAGGAAAATAGGAAACAAAAATTTGAAGCAAAAAGTGCGGGCTGAAGTGTAGTTTTTATTGAGATAGATGTGAGTTTTTGATCACTTTGTATTTCAAATTGTTGGGGATATGAAATGACTAAAAAGCCACAATTTTGCCCTGTGGAATTTTTTTCTTCTATGCTGTACAATGTACGGGATAAATGATGTTATAGTTTAATAGATTGGACTTTTATGGACGCAGCGTTAAAAAAATATATGTAACTTTTTATTTTTTTATTTGTAAATCAGCAAAGGGGGTGATTTTTTTTTTTTACTTTAATACTTAGTCCCCCTAGGGAACTTGACCACTAGGGGGCACAATGCCTTGTCCTATACTGTATACCGCCATACTATTGTACTGCAGTATATAGGATTTTCACTTATTACCTATTGCATCCTGCCTATGGCACAGTGTAACAGGTGTACATACATGGCAGCTACAGAAGCCTGCATGAGGCTTCCTTCTGCCATGGCAGCCAATCCCCCCTGCAATTACGTTGTGGGGGAGGGGGTATCAGAGGGAGGCTAGAGACCACGCCCGTGACTACTGCAGCATCTAAAGTGTTATCCCTTCATCCCTGCTGTTAGTGACGGCTTCTGATCAGCCACTGTTCTATAGCAGTATCCCGGGCCTGCAGGAGCCTGGAGTGCAGTGATGTTGCGGGAAGCCAGCGGCTTCCTGCCATTCTGACAGACTGCATTTAGACTATAAGGGTATGTTCATACGGCATGTTCTGTCCGTGTGAACATACGTTATTAGATGCGTGTATCGGACCCTAAACGAACCCAAGCACACTTCTAGCAATGAACAGTGTGTTTTACATCGCTTGCAATGTAAAACATGTGTTAGCGTTCAAACGAGCGATCGCCAATGTGTGTTTACTTGTGTCTTTAAGATCCATCTTTCGGATCCGTTCTAAGAATTGTCATGTCAATTCTTGATCCGAAAGATGCAGCAGACGCCCTATTTAAAACTATAGAGTGCAATCCTGCTGCAGCCAAAACACATCCAAACAAAAACCTGCATATTGGATGCATTTTGGATCCGACTGACACTGTGGTTTTGGATGCAATTTCAGATCCAAAATTGGATCCAAAAACGCAGTGTGAACATACCCTGAGGCGCACCTTTATTTCCCCTCCATCCCCAAATTTGGGTGGAAAAAAAGTGCGACTTATAGTCCGAATAATACGGTACTGAAATTGGACCCAATGGTAGCTGCAGCTCTATGTATGTTGGAAATTTACCCTGTGAGCTTTTGCCAGCATACGGAGAGATTGGTGAGGATCTGTCAGCTTTGACCTAAGGAGCATTATATTAAAGACCTCGGGTGCCCATACACATCAGATAAAAGTTGGCTTAGCTGGAACCAGAGTATTCCTGACTCTCTCTAGACATCTCCTGTATAGAAGGAACGGACATGTTGGACTTTCAGTGGGAGATAAGCTGCTGCCAAAAGCGTTTAGCAATAGCTCGTTTTCCATTCCCACTGGAGCATGCATGTTTAGTCATATGAAAAAGAAAATACACCCTCTGTGAATTCTTTGGTTTTATGTATCAGGACATAATAAAAAAATGGTCCTTAGAAGGTCTTCAAATCAGGTAAATACAACCTCTAATGAATAACAACGCACAATGGATTCCATGTTTTTTATTTTACAAAAATAAAGTCACAATGAAAAAGCATGTGTATAAAATTGTTCCCCATAAATCAATAGCTTGTAGAACCACCTATAGCATCAATAGCTTGGAGTACTCATTTTCTCTACGACTTTATTAGTCTCTCGGATGGTTCTAGAGAAAGTTTGGCCCACTCTTATCTACAATGTTACATCAGTTCATTAAAGGGGTTGTCTCGCTACAATGATTGGGTTTTAATTAAAAGATCTTTAAAAAACAAGCAGCTTTGCAATATATGTTCATTACAAATGTCCTACTATGATTTTGAGTAAGCCCTGTTAGTAGGAGTACATCAGCTTCTCAAGTCTCTATAGCAGCCGACCTGTTGATCCTTATCTCACTGGCTGTCAGGTCTGTATGACTCATCAGCCTCTGAATACAGGTCTGAGCAGAGAGCCCCTCCCCACACAGAATGCTTCTGTAGTGGAGGGAGGGGGAAGGCTCTGGCTTCTGTGTCCCTGCTGCCTGGATTAACCCTGTGTGTGCCTTCTTCCTCCTGCTCTCTTCACAGATAGATGTGACAGCAGTGACCCTGTGTGTTACTATAATCATGATGTTTCTGTGGAGCTGTAACTATACTAATACTATACAGATCAGGGGGGCATGTGAATGCTTCATGCTCTGGTGTACTAGTGACACATCCTGAGTATAGTAACACTTCCCAGCTGCCCTGTGTCTGTTCTGAACAGGGTCTGTTTGTTGCTGGAGATGTGCAGATTTGTATGCTAAGCAGGGGGTATAGGAACACTTGCATCCCCCCTGCTCTGGCTCCACACTCATAGATCAGCCCTCTCCTGTCTCCTGACTGTGGAGACGAGCAGCAAGAGCTGCATCAGACCTAGGCAGGCACACACAGGGTTAACTGTAGCAGCAAACCCCCTCGCTTCCCCCCCCTTCCCTCCTGCTGCATAGAAGTTACGGAGGAGAGCTTTCTGTGTGCTGAGGGGAGGAGGGAAGAGGGAGGAGAGGAGGCAGACAAGAAGCACGCCCCTCAGTTCAACTGCCAGGCTCACTGACTTAGGCTGAAAGTGTCACGTCAAGGGAGGTGCAGTGAGCTCTAACTGGAACCCAGCCCACTCTCCCTGCCTACGTGACGTGCTGCCCTTGGCGGAAGACGGCAACTGGGCGACAGTCCCTGCTCTGTTAAAGTGCTGGGGACGTGAGGAAGTAGAATAGTCAGGACAGTCCGGTAAATATAAAATAGGAACCCCAAAAGCCACGAATCAGAACCAAGGAAAAAACGTAAACAAGCCGAGGTCAAGAGCCAAAGGGAAAAGCAAAGCACAAAATCGGGAGACATGCCGGGGTCAGGAGAACAAGCCGGGTCAGGTACACAGATAAGCAAAACACAATAACTGAACAGGAAACTCGAGGTAGCCAGGAATATCAAAAGGCACAGCAGTCAGCTTTCAGGGAGTTTAAATGGGGATTCCTGGATACCGCCCCCTGCAGCTGATTGGAGCAGCCCCGGTCCCCCCATTGGCGGGTGCAACTCGCCCCCTTTTCAGGATGGCTGGGCCCCTGTCACCACAGAGCTGTCAGCAGCAAGTGTATCAGGGAGGGAGCGCACATCAGCTGTTGCAGCCTGTCTGCAGTCTGAACACAGCTTAGCCCTGACAGTACCCCCCCTTTTAGGAGGGCCACTGGCCCCTTCCCTGGTCTGGGTTTCTAACTCCCCCTCTATGCGAACTGAAGAGGAGGCCTAGGGGGCGGAGTCACAGGCTGAATAATACCTCTTACGAAGTGCACGACGGGACACGTTATGTATACAGAGAGAAGAGGGTAATTTCAGCTGATAAGCCACCGGGTTAACCCAACCTCCTGAACCACATATGGACGTTCAGGTACAGGGGGAGGGCATAGTTCACCAGGAGGACGAGTTCTGGGAACCTTACCCCGAGCAACGACTTCACAAGATCCCGCATAGGCTTCAACCTGGCACAGCCGCTTCCAGATAGAACATTAGCCTGCACATCAGTATTGCCCATCATGGTAAGGAGACCCCTGTCAACCCCCCGTTGTCCCCACCTGACTAATTTCACTGAATTCCAGGCAAACACTGGATTATCTTTCTGATGCCAGTGCAGCCCCAACACCCCATCAGCGGGCAGCCCTCCAGGACGAATAGAATACACTTTCAATATGTATGGATCCGACCACCATCTCCAGCTCAGGGGTACAATTTTGGGAAATTGCGCCCCGAGCTAAGGAGTGGAGTCAATAGCCACAGCCCGCAGCGAGTCAGATAGCGGTCTACAAGGTAGGCCCAGACGTTTGACGAAAGACGCATCAACAAAATTAGAAGCTGATCCAGAATCCACAAACGCACTCCCAGAACCGGACAGCGACAAGTATGAAATTTTAAAACTGGTAGCAGCAACTTATTAGATACAATAGGAAATACCTGCTCGCCTAGGTATCCTCCTGCTGACCACCTAGGCGTTTGGGGTTTTCCGACCTGGTCTTCCGTTTTGGAGCAATCCCGAATTCTGTGTCCATCTTCTCCACAGTAGAAGCACAACCCCTGGTGCGACGGTAGTCCTAGGTCACTAGCCGCAGTGACAGAAAAAGCCCCTACTTACATGGGCTCCTCTGGGTTTACGTCGGAAACAACGGGTCTAGGGGTGACCATGGTGTGGACCACCGGGGGGGGAACCTTTTCTTGCCGTCTCTCCCTAAAACGTCTGTCAAGACGAACGGCCAGTGCCATGGCCTCATATAAAGTACCAGGGGTAGGGTAAGCCACCAATAAATCCTTCACATGGTCAGCTAACCCTAATCTAAACTGGCATCTGAGAGCTGCGTCGTTCCACCCAGACGGAACGCACCAGCGACGAAATTCGGAGCAAAACTCCTCCACAGTCTTCTCACCCTGCCTCAAGGTGGTCAGCTGAGCCTCAGCCACAGCTTCCCTATCTGGGTCATTAAAGAGTACCCCTAAAGCAGCAAAGAACCTGTCCACAGAAGAGGTGAGTCATGCGGTAATGAAAATGCCCACTCCTGGGGGGGACCCTGCAGTAAGGATATAACAATTCCTACCCTTTGTTCCTCATTCCCTGAGGTAAGTTGGGCGGAGCCTGAAATACAGGGGACAACGCCCCTCTAAAAGCCACAAAGGCCCTCCTGTTACCTGCAAACCTTGTCAGGCAACTGGATAGGGGGTTCCACAGGGGGGGAAGGTAATGCAGGGACCCCCTTGACTTGGGGTAGCCTCCTGTTGTTCTACCCTCACGCCAGATCCTGGACTAGCTGGGGTTTTCCCCTTCATCTTCTCTACCAGAGCTGTCATGGGTCCATAGTGAGGGTAGAGCAGTAACGGTTTTGGCCTGTGATAATGTCACTTCAAGGGAGGTGCAGTGAGCCCTAACTGGAATCCAGCCCACTATCCCTGCCTACTTGACGTGCTGCCCTAGGCGGCAGACGGCAACTGGGCGACAGTCCATGCTCTGCTAAAGTGTGGGAACGTGAGGAAAGTAGAATAGTCAGACAGTCCGGGTTTAATATCAAATAGGAACGCTAAAGACACAAATCTGAACCAGAGGGATAAACGTAAACAAGCCGAGGTCAAGAGCCAAACGGAAGCGAAGCACAAAATCAGGAGACAAACCGGGGTCAGGAGAACAGGCCGATGTCAGGTACACAAAATAAGCCCAAAAAACAATAAAACTGAACAGGAAACACGAGGTAGCCAGGAATATCACAGGCGCAGCAGTCAGCTTTCAGGGAGTTTAAATGGGATTCCTGGATACCGCCCCTGCAGCTGGTTGGAGCGGCCTCCGGGCCTCCCATTGGCTGGTGCACTCCCCCCCTGTCAGGAGTGGCTGGGGCCCCTGTCACTCACAGAGCTGTCAGCAGCAAGTGTATCAGGGAGGGAGCGCACATCAGCTGTTGCAGCCTGTCTGCAGTCTGAACACAGCTTAGCCCTGACAGAAAGCTTGTAATGAGACAACTCCTTTAATGTTTGTCGGCTTTCATTTATGCACAGCTCTCTTAAAGGGGTTTTCTCACTAAAATAATTAGCTTTCAACATGTAGGGACAGATATTTGAAGACTTTTTCTAAATACTTTGCTTTGTTGATTTTTCTTTGCTCGGGAAATAAAGAAGATTTTATTTCCTCTTAGAATACACAAGTTTCTGGTTACAACCATCTATCTCTCCATCTCTCTCTGCCCTCTCTTATCTCTCATTGCTGTAAGCTGTCGTCAGTTATTCCCTCTGAACATGGTGAGTCACCTCCTACAGAGTCTGATCTCTAGCAATGGACTTTAAAAGCTTCTCATTTAACTAAATAAACACCCTTTAGAGTCCTGCACCCTGAGCACTACAATTTATAAATCTTGCACTTGTTTTCATGTAACATGATATTAGGAACAGCAGAGCTGATGGCAATACTGCTATAG